>JARKHS020014608.1:0-149049 GCA_030143305.2 Amblyomma americanum | reverse complement strand
GGAGCATGTGAGTGCGCGCAGCCGAAAACCGGGGCTAGATCACTGGAAAAATTTCAGGCAAAGCTTCCAGTGACTCAAACCGGGGTAAGTGGGGACCAGCACCACCAACTACGTTCTCTTCACCTCACTTTGTTCCCTTCGCGTTCCACGCATGAGCGGAGCATGTGGTGCGCGCAGCCGAACAACCGGGGCTAGAGTCACTGGAAAAAATTTCAGGCAAAGCTTCCAGTGACTCAAACCAGGGCAAGCGGGGACCAGCACCACAACTAACTTCGTTCTCATCACCTCACTTTGTTCTCTTCGCGTTCCACGCATGAGCGGAGCATGTGGTGCGGCGCAGCCGAACAACCGGGGCTAGAGTCACTGGAAAAGATTTCAGGAAAAGCATCCAGTGACTCAAACAGGGGCAAGCGGGGACCAGCACCACCAACTTCGTTCACTCCACCTCACTTTGTTCTCTTCACGTTCCACGCATGAGCGGAGCATGTGGTGCGGCGCAGCCGAACAACCGGGGCTAGAGTCACTGGAAAAAATGTCATGCAGATCTTCCGGTGACTCAAACCGGGGCAAGCGGGGACCAGCACCACCATCTAACTTCGTTCTCTTCGCGTTCCACAGACGAGCTGAGCACGTGGTGCGGCGCAGCCGAACAACCGGGGCTAGTCACTGGAAAAATTTCAGGAAAAGCTTCCAGTGACTCAAACCGGGGCAAGTGGGGACCAGCACCACCAACTAACTTCGTTCTCTTCACCTCACTTTGTTCTCTTCGTGTTCCACGCATAAGCGGAGCATGTGGTGCGGCGCAGCAGAACAACCGGGGCTAGAGTCACTGGAAAAAATTTCAGGAAAAAGCTTCCAGTGACTCAAACCGGGGCAAGCGGGGACCAGCACCACCAACTAACTTCGTTCACTCCACCTCACTTTGTTCTCTTCGCGTTCCACGCATGAGCGGAGCATGTGGTGATGCGCAGCCGATGAACCGGGGCTAGAGTCAATGGAAAAATTTCAGGCAAAGCTCCACTGACTCATACCAGGGCAAGCGGGGACCAGCACCACCAACTAACTTCGTTCACTCCACCTCACTTTGTTCTCTTCACGTTCCACGCATGAGCGGAACATGTGGTGCGGCGCAGCCGAACAACCGGGGCTAGAGTCACTGGAAAAAATGTCATGCAGATCTTCCAGTGACTCAAACCGGGGCAAGCGGGGACCAGCACCACCAACTAACTTCGTTCTCTTCGCGTTCCACGGACGAGCTGAGCACGTGGTGCGGCGCAGCCGAACCGGGGCTAGTCACTGGAAAAATTTCAGGCAAAGCTTCCAGTGACTCAAACCAGGGTAAGTGGGGACCAGCACCACCAACTACGTTCTCTTCACCTCACTGTTCCCTTCGCGTTCCACACATGAGCGGAGCATGTGGTGCGTCGCAGCCGAACAACCGGGGCTAGTCACTTGAAAAAAATTCAGGCAAAGCTTCCAGTGCCTCAAACCGGGGCAAGCGGGGACCAGCACCACCAACTTCGTTCTCATCACCTCACTTTGTTCTCTTCGCGTTCCACGCATAAGCGGAGCATGTGGTGCGGCGCAGCCTAACAACCTGGGCTAGAGTCACTGGAAAAAATTTCAGGCAAAGCTTTCAGTGTCTCAAACAGGGGCAAGCGGGGACCAGCACCACCAACTAACTTCGTTCACTCCACCTCACTTTGTTCTCTTCGCGTTCCAAGCATGAGCGGAGCATGTGGTGCGGCGCAGCCGAACAACCAGGGCTAGAGTCACTGGGAAAAATTTGAGGAAAAGCTTCCAGTGACTCAAATCGGGGACCTGCACCACAGACTAACCTCGTTCTCTTCACCTCACTTTGTTCTCTTCGCGTTCCAAGCACGAGCGGAGTATGTGGCGCGGCGCAGCCGAACAACGGGGCTAGAGTCACTGGGAAAATATTCAGGCAAAGTTTCTAGCGACCCTAATCGAGGCAGGCGGGGACCAGCACCAACAACACACTTTGTTCATTTCGCGTTCCATGCACTAGTTGAGCATGCGGTCCACCTCTACAGCCGTAACAAAGTATACAGCAGACACTGGACTTTCACATGCTGTGCAACTTCCTGTGGCTTCATTAACGCCCGTTTCGGAAAGAGGGAGTGCGACATGCAGCAACCTAGTGGAGATCAGTGAATTTCCCTGCTCAGAGTTGCAACAGTCGAGAAATTGTAGCTGCCAAGCTCTGCCCTCACGGACAAAAAAGCCCTTGCATGTGCTTACTTTCGTCCGGGCAATATCTCGAGCGAACCCTGTGTGTGGCTTGAAGCACTCATGAAGGCAGCTCAGGGCTCAGGGCCTATTTTGATTGCGGTGGGGGAATGTCGCAAATAACCAGACAAAAAGAGCGCCGAAAGCCATCTGCCACTGCTACCGACGATCACTACGAAGATAGGGACATCTGTGCCTCTCTTGCCGCGTGGCGGTGCGTCAGTCTTGTGGAGCTCGCGAATAGCACTAACGAAATAGAGCTTGCGTGCAAGCATGCGGCGACACTACCTGCTCGCCTTAACTCTACCATCGCAGCCTCATGATACTGACCATACGGTATCATGCCACATCTCCAACATCGGCCGCGTGATGGCTCCTGGCCAACTCTGGCTCCCGCAATCTGGCGCCAGACCACGCTAGTTTTATTGCATTGCGCACGACTGGCTCTCACTATTGAAATTACTCGTTTCATCTTATCTCATCACCTGCTTCTCTGTTCGAGCATGCGTCGCGCCAGCTGTCGTTGGGTTACACTGATGCTCTCTCGGGGAGGGCTATGTAAAACGGCTCCCGCACGAAGCACTTCGGGCTACTACGCAGTCTCATGCCACGGCCGAATCCGAAAACTCAATCTGCTCAGTCGTTCAGAACATGCCTGGTACCTTCACAGAAGTATGAAAAACAGCGAATCTCATCGGCAACAGCGAAACTGGAAGTTATAAGGGCACCTGTTGGTCGTGTGGGCAAAGATCAGCAGACGGAGTCACTAACACTAACAGACGGAGTCCTTTTGCAGAAAGCTGCCACTTGCATCTACCAAGTGTTGATGCTACGGAATCTCGAGAACACCGCCACTGTCCAGGAGAGTCACTGCGAGACGAGGACACCACTTTGGACGCCATGCTAACTGTACGTTGACATTTTAAGTTTAAAAATACTCCTATGGCTGACAAAAAAAAAATTCGAACCTAACCAAGTAGGTGTTTCGAACATACTGAATAACGTTAATCATCCAGAAGCAGCCTGGATCACACAGAATGGGCTATTTTACACCATTGTTCAAACTGAACAATTTGAATAGGCACACGAAGGAAAGAGTTAAGCCGACTCAAAGAGAAGCCACTCCCAAGCCAAACTCATTATCGACATCCAAGATGCTAAGATCGTGCAGAAGTATTTAGCAGCATTTTTTGCGTATCTGCGCTCACATCACAGCAGTAACGGTAATCGCCTTTTCGAAATTTTAAAATTGATACGGCTATTACTAATGGTCCGCTACGTGTCTCCGATAGCAACCAAGTGCCTGTCTATAATAGTTACAAAGTTTTAGTATTTACCCAACTCATGATTCACCTGTTCTCCAACGTCCCTCAACACTTGTGTTACTCTGCCAAAAAGCCATCTTTTCACCTCAAAAAGCCCATTTTTAACAATTAGTGGCAAGCTTTCCTGAAACATCTGGTGCAGTGGGGATAGCACATCACTGACACAGCGCAGAAGCAAAATTGCAAAGACATTCATTGCTTTGACGACATTCACAACAGCAGTTTTGTCCATTAGCACAGCAATCATTCACATATGCTTCTACCACCAGTAGAGGCAAGTCAACCAAGATGCTGTGCTTTTATGCAATTGGAACAACAACAAAAACTCAGTGGCCACAATGGTATACATTTATTTCACGATTTCCTTTTTGCAGCCCAGTAAAACATAGAAATTCTAGCAATACTAAAATCGCAGTAGCACTTGTTTTCTTGCGCCTAATTACACTGTTGTACATATCCTAGAGAAGAAATTGGTTTCAAGGACAGAATTGCAATCAGAAACAGCAGCTATAATTTGTAACATTACATGAACACTTCAAAAGCAGCTTTCTTAAAGTGGTTAAGCCTAACCACTCTCAGTACTAAAAACAATTAAAAGATATATGATATGAGACAGATGATCAGTTTATTCCAGTTGTCAAGCACAGAATCTCGCACAACAGTGCTGGCAATTTTTTTTTCGTTTGTAAGCCTATAAAAACATCACAAGAACAAAACTTTGTCCATAGCACATCTGTAAAATCAAGTTCCAGGGAGTACCGTAAAATACTGAGCATCCGCCCATGCTTGAATAAGCGCCTACCCTCTATTTCGAGGTTTAGAATTTTACTAAAAAACTGACCAAGCGCCCAAAACACATGGCAAAGACACATCAAGTGATGCTAAATGCAGAGAGGGGGGAATGCAGCGAGATCATTTAGAGGAGATTCCTAAGCTCAAGGTCAAGCAGTTTCCAAAGGAAAGCTTGGGAGAGTATTCCCCCCCCCCCCACCACCCAAGTGGTGGCCACCATCTTGATCAGACGTCAGCCGACCAAGACACGGCCCACTCCACCAAATGCGTGTTCCGGATTTTCGCACCTGGACCTGACAAGCACCCATTCCCAAATATTTTGTGATGATCTTAAAATTTTATGTTAGTGGTTGCTCTATTTTACAGTAGATGCTTTTCTTTTGGCAGTTCACAGGCAGCTGCAGACATAACACAATACCAGTTGATAGAAAATGCTACTGTGAATAAGATCATATTGTGAGCACCAAACACATTTTCCTTGCATTGAACACAATGGAGCAAAAACTGGGAAACAAGATTATCTCAGAAATAACCCTGCTTAGTTAATAGATAGTCCTTCGTCGACTCCTCACGAAAACCATTCAGCCCACATCTCACGGTAACAGGCTCCAATCAATTGGCTCCCTGCAATGCTTAGTCAGATAGTCATTGGCTTTGGAAAAGTGGCGACAGCCAAAAAACCCCCTGGAGGCTGACAGTGGAGATGGATGGGCACACTGCAGGACCAGGTGCTTCTTCTGCAACAAAATGCACAAAATATTTTTCCGTTATGCATTTTTGGAGAGTCCAAGCAAGACACACAAAAATCCACATTGTAGCATTTAGTCATACAAAATGGTTCTCTCGAGAAAATGATGAAAGCAAGTAGTGTAGTGCAATGCACTGTTTAGACAAGCTTGTGTATTAATTCAAGCCTTTAAGGAGCTATGTAAAAACAATTCTGTACACCTAGCCGATTACACAGGGAATCGCGCTAGTTACAAGAGGGAAAAAAAGGAATAGTTCCTTTGTGTGTTGCTTCACCTTGTAGGCAGCTTAGCAAGATTCCCTGAACAATGAACAACCAACTAGACCCTATTCTTGCCTTCTACCTAGCTGACATTTCCTCGTTTCAGGCATATTTAGGAACATTCGTAATTTAGCAAACAGGGTATTTTTTTACACCAACTAGCAAATAGAGTAAATAATATTTTCAATGGTGGCAATGGCCAAGAGCATTATGGAGCAGGTTTTTAGCAGGTGAAAATTCAATTTGGAACAGCTTCCTCGTATTTAATAGCAGGAGCCTGACACTGAAAAATAAGAAAAATGCGATTATATAGGATGTTTCACCAAACTGGTGCCAATGCTTAAAAGACGACAACGTGCTGCACACAGATCTGATTCAGTAGTGCAGTGTAGAAGGCAGATGTCTTGACCAGGTCTGCATATTTCACAATGCAACTAATCTGCAAAGTCAAATTAGCTAACCTCTGCATCGCTCACTTCAGTGCAAAATTTCATTTGCAAAAGCTGCAGAGCATATTGAGAAATGCCCATTTCATTTTTCTTCAGTTTAACTTTTGCACTGTCTTTATTAAAAGGATCAAACACATCAAACACAGAATTTTAAGAACACAATTTTTTTGGCACGACAGAAAGCTTGCTGTATAAGTGCTGAATTCCGCAAAAGTTTTCTTGGAAACACTGCAGAAGAATTTTACCGAGAATTTTTCAATCAGTGCATGTGCCCGTTTTTATGTATCCCGATGCTGTAAACCATCAGCGAGCGTGACGGCGACTGCACATCGGCGATACTGCTGCACCAGAAACTAATATAAATCGCACCAGTCAGACAGTAACTAGACATTTTAGTATAGAGTGGCATTCATTTTAGTCTCCACACCCAAAGCTGTTATCCCACAGTGATATACGGTCCACGTCACCCTTGCATACAGTGCTAGAGCAGTGTGTACCTGGTAACAAGAACTGAAATTGGAGAGCAGCCCCTGATTTCTAGGCAAAGTGCTCGTGTCTACTTTGCTGAAACCTAGAGGCTGCGACAAGACCTGGATTTCTTTGCACTGAAGTGCACCCCCCAAGCGCTCTACACAAGGGTGATGCAGACTGTACTCCTCGCCGACAAAAGCTTTAGTGGACCGTGGTTACCGCTCCATCCAAGAAATGCAGAACACTGTGGCACCATCTAGTGAAAAAAGCTAAAAGCACATGATATGGTTACGTGGCAGGACACATTGATAATGGCAGGTTTCAACACAAGATGGCTTTTTATGCAATTTTCAATGCCAAATTAACATTATAAAGCTTTTTTTTCTTCAATTCTGCAGTGCTTTTTTATACCCCTGTCACAAGCAAATTTAATCTCATTCAATTCGAATGGCATTAGCATCTGATGTCATTTTTCTGCTGCTACACTGAACATTAGGTTTATGGGGGTTTAACGTCCCAAAGCAACTCAGGCTGTGAGGGATGCCGTAGTGAAGGGCTCCGAAAATGTGGACCACCTAGGGTTCTTTAACGTGCACTGACATCACACAGTACACAGGCCACCAGAATTTCGCCTCCATCGAAATTCGACTGCCGCGGCTGGGATCGAGCCCGAGTCTTTCGGTTCAGTAGCCGAGCGCCATAACCACTGAGCCACCGTGGCGGTGAACATTTAAAGGGTCTCTGAAAAGGGTATTTGAGGTTGGCTATAAAATCCCTGCATTATGTACAGTAGAGGCCACTGAGCGTTCATGCTGCACACAAGACCTCAAGAGTGAACTGGTAATTTAGAATACAATTTGCCTGAATCTGCGCACAACACGACATGTGGCGCTTGTTACGTCAGCAGCGGACTGCTACCATTGCTTCGCCACGCCAGCTCCTTAAACGCCATACCAGTTTAGGAAGCATTGGCTCCACCTCATGGGGAATTCCCGCACGTGTCGGTGGAGGGGCCAAGTGCATGGGGCTGGCGGACCGACATTTTAGAGTGCAAAAAGTGACGAGAGGAGGGAAAGGTGCGAAGACTCTGAAATTCAAATTTTGACTACAGATAACTCAGCTTCCACAAAATGCACCAGAAAAATTTTTGCTGGAGTATATTTGTGACGCTGCGTCCTTTAGCATCCTAGGCATATTGCATCTTTGTTGAGACCCCCTTTCACAGCCTCTTTAATGACATTCGGTTCAAATGACATTTGCCATCGAATGAGTTTGGGGAACTCATTCTCATTCGATCCTGAACCGAATGTGTACTCTTGACTCCAGATAAGCAGCAGATACAACGCGAAAAAATGATGTGTTGCTTAGCAAAGTGAGAAATTTTTTTTTTCAACTTCTAAATACAGATAATTTTTCTGACAAAATTTTCCATCACAGGCTGTCCTTAAGAGCTGTCACTCTCGGCATCAGCTGTGTCCAGATAAGCCTGCCACAGCCGGAGACCATATTTGATGCGGTGCTCCTCTCGTGGTTTGTTACTTCACGTGCATTGCGATGGCTACGGCAGCAGCGGCTGCAGACACCCAAAGAAAGAACAAACTGGAGCCCCAAGGAGACATTCGCCCTTATTAAAATATTGGAGGATCATCTACATGACTTGAGAAGGGTGAAGCGGAATGCAAAAGTGTACCAGCTGATTGCTGAAAAGCTGCACAATGATGATATCCAGAAGACTCTCAAAGAGACAAACACAAAGACTGAGAATCTTGCAAACAAGTACAGTGAGTTTATTTTGCCAAACGATTCAATTAAGCATGGCTCCACGCGAGAAGACTGGTCCACGTGTAGACTGGCCGTGTCACGTGCACGTGTCATTGCTTTCTGACAATACTGTCAGTAGCTCCTCAGATAGCATGGTCCGCGTCTGATGTTATGACATGGCATGGCACGCTACGTCCCGGGGGTTTAATGTCCTGAAGCTCCACATGGGCTCTGAGGGCCGCCATTGTGGTGGGTCCCAGATAAATTTACTCTCTCTGGAATCTGAAATATGTGTGTACGGTTTGGGATCCACCTACTGCTCGAGATAAAGATAAATTGGAGAGGGTGGAAAACATTGCCTCTCGTTCTGTGTCGGGTACACGTGGGTCTCAGTACAGTGCATCACGTACAAAAGCACTCAACTGGGAATCGCTCGTCACGCGCCGAATGCAATTACGTTTGAAGCTTTCATTCTATTTATTATTCAGCTATTCGTGTGGAACAAGAAAAATATTTTCAACAGCCTTATTACAAATCTGTGTTGGCCATGATTTTAAGGTTCGTGAAATTGCGACGGAAAGTGAACTGTTTAGGATGTCCTTCTTTCCTAAAACCATTTGATAATGGAATAGGCTGCTGAGTGATGTCATGGGTGCTGCATTAAAGGGACCCTGAAACACATTTTTAGTGCATTGTTTTGCCCGTGGGTTGCATAGAAGGAGTTACAGTGATGCTATTAGCATCTGTTGTACCGTGTATACTCTGGTTTTCAATATTTTAATTAGCTCGCAAAAACAAATTCATGGCGCTGACAGTGTCACCATATAGTGGCGGTTTTTAGCATCGGATATGACATCACGGAGGGCGAGCTTTATGATTTGACAAAGAGTAAATAGACTGCAAATTGTGTTAATAACTAGAGATACGTTTGTCAAGTTTTTGCGTTCTATATTGCATTAACAAAACCAACTTGTTTGCCCTAGATAAATACACTGTAAAGCAAGTAAAACAAAAATACACCACAAGAGGCTCTAGCTGCTTTTTGCATCGAAGGAGTTTACACCTCTCTATACACATCCTACGACCTAGCACTAACACTTATGGGTACTCTATGTATCTGACAGCGGCTTTGCAGAGTTGATCCGATCGAGCCATTGCACCCTATAAGCGTTCGTTTCGGTCCCAAGGAATGATGCGTTCAGTTCACATTTAGCAGACAGTGCGCATCGTCAGCGTGTGGAGGATCACCGGGCGGCGGTGCCAGATGGCACCACGTTCCCGTCAACAGCGCGTGCTCCTTGCTCGCCGTGACCAACCAGCACGCTAGGGGCGATGGTTGGCGGTAAGCAGTAGCGGTACGCAGTATGCTAAATGTGTCTGATATCTTGCGCAGGCTGTCACACCGTCGCAGTATCTCGCGCTCGAGATGGGATCCATAAGTAAGGGTACGTCACTGATCAGTGTTCCCTTCTGCACCGTCGTGGTGACGATGAAGCATCGCTGGGTCAGCTCGGCGTTCACATGGTTGTTGTAACCGCGCAAACGGCGCCGCCAGCCTTGGCATGAACGAGTTACAGAGAACAGGCAACCATGGAGTGTAAACTTCCGCCACGTGCTAAGATAGGCTGTTTGGTTGGTCGCACAGTGTGTCGTCATTGGGAGAGTAAAATGGGAATGGGAAGCTGCGCGAAAATAGAGTTGAGGGCAGCATTTTGTTTGCTTGTATTTTGAAATTTCTTCATTGAATAACTCCCGTTCCTATGCATCGATTCTCGTAATTCTTTTTGAGTCAGCATCTGTGCGACATAAAGAATCCATCTGAAGTGTAACCGGCATCCGTTCAAGCGGTGTTTCGCAGCCCCTTTAAGTGATGCTTTCTTTCCTATGTTGTAAACGTATGTGCATGTTTAGCACTTTACATCTCATTTGTCTTTTCTGGTGTTTTTACTTTTTACTCTGCCTAGGAGCAAAGGTGTCGTATTTTGTGTAGTTCATGTATTTCTTATTGTATCCCACCCCCTGTAATGCCTTGGTGCTATGGGTTCTTTGGTAAATAAATAAATCACTCCGAATACCCGTGTGCACATTTGCATTTCGCCTCCATCAAAATGCGGCTGCCACAGTCTAGAGTACGGTAGTTAGATAACAGCAGTGTTCCCAATGGCACTGCGAATTTTTCGTTGTGCTTGCATCCTGGATCAAAGGGACAGCTAACAAGTTCAGTAAAATGGAGGTTACTTTCATGCTTCTTTGAGCCAGCAGCGCATCACAGTTACCTCATGATAGATGTTTCCGCTCTAATGCAAATAACTTGGGAGATGAGGTATAGCTTACCATAATTGTTTTTTCATTAAAGAGAGTGCGACAATGTGTGAAGTGGCACAGGCAGTTTATATTCAGTTGCAGTCAGTTTTTCACCACCGTTCGTCTTTACCAGTTTTGTGTCGTGCCGAATATCAACGAGCCAACATATTGTATATATGGCATGCATACATTATTTCGTCACCTCAGGGCACCAGGACACTGCAAGGAGGAGTGGGTTGCATGCAAAAAATATATGCAGAAACATAACTAATATCTTTATATTTTGCTTACTGTTGCAGAGAGATCGATTAAAAAAAAAGGGAACGGGACAAGGACGAATCACTTAGCCCTATTATTGGGATTTTCATTAATTTCTCAATGCACTACCAATGAACAACCAGCAAGATATGGTGGAA
The DNA here is from genome assembly GCA_030143305.2 of Amblyomma americanum. Taxonomy (NCBI): domain Eukaryota; kingdom Metazoa; phylum Arthropoda; class Arachnida; order Ixodida; family Ixodidae; genus Amblyomma; species Amblyomma americanum. Next base: position 138,272 of record JARKHS020014608.1, on the reverse strand, counting down.
AGCCAGCACTGCACTGTGGAGGAGGCAAAGATGTGCACATCATGGATTGTGTTGCCACAGATATTTCTTACTTCTAAAGCGACTATTGTGCTGAGTTGTGCATGTTAGCAGTGGCATACACGCAAAGAATGTATGGTGCTAAGAGATTTCATTCTCATCACAATTAGTGGAATAAGCCATGTGCATGTCAGCACCATTTCTTGGTGTTCTGCAACATTATACACTAGATTTATGAAAGCCTGTGCATTTAAGCGGAGTCTGCTTGCACCAAGGAATGCTTCAGGCATCATATGTAGGTCATTACTTTTATTTCAGATCATCCACCAAATGAAAAATGGGCACAGTAGTCAAGAAGAAGACTGAAAAGTGGTGCCCACCAGCATGGACAAGGAAATCACACCTTCTACACTGAATGATCCATGTGAAACACCACAGCTGCCCTTTCCTGCCACAGAAGCTCAGCTTTCAGAGCCAGATGCTTTTGCCGGGACTCATCAGGGCCCTGAGAAAAGAGGAAGAGGCAGCCGTCTAGTAGAAGCCTGTTTGCGCAGCTCATTGAGGAGCAGAAGCAGCTGCACCTGTAACAACTGGTACAAACCGATGGCCGCTCATTTTTCCACTGAGAGTGATTTCATCTCCATGCTTTCCTATCCCAAGGAAATCTTGAAAGACTTGACCAAATATTTGAACGTTGACTGTGGCACACGAAACGGGTGTTTAAATGCAAAGGATTTTGCCAGAAGCTGTAGTTTCAATCGTCGGGTAATTCTCGACTGGATCTCTACTTCCATTTGTAGTTGCTTCTCTTCATTCGCTCATTTTGATCGGGAATGCATGTACATTGTAATGAAGCGCTTCACCTTTTCCTAGTCAATTACATGCTCCGAGTTTCCCCCACGCTCGCACTGAAGGCCGCAGAGTCCCAAGGGATCTCTGCCAACCTCCTCTAATGCAGTGCAGCCAGTATTCAGGCTGCTTCCCATTTTTTTTACCATCATCATCATCACCCGCACTCCTAGTTTACTATTGGATTTCTGGTTGACTGACCTTGGCTTGGCTTCCGATGACCTGTCTTGATAATTACTTACCTGGTTAGAAATAGCATAAAAATGCTTTAACTATAGAAGTACTGAACAACATTTACGAACACTTTTTATGTGCACTGCCTTCTCTTATTTGTAGTAACTTTTTTTTCACTGATCGTCATTGCAATCATTTGCAAAGGAATTTTTTACTATGTAGCATGGAAAGAGACCGAATGACATTTGGTGGATCGAATGACATTAAATTTGCTAGTGTGACAGCACAATGAAGCACGATCTTTTCATTTCGGTCATAGTCTCATGACATGTTTTGATCACTGGTCTTTCCCTTTAAGATTAAAATAAACCCTGTGGGATTCAAAAACTCTCACGCGACCCTCAAATCTGCTCCAAGTGAAGGAGGTCCAACAGACCTCCGGCCATGGCATCGGTCACAGCAATCGTCCCGGAATGAGTGCAGGCACTTTGCTTCATTAGAATTATGATGTTGCAACTGTAGGGTGTGTAAGCTATGGTGACCGCCTTAGCCACCCTAACCATGCTGTATAGTACTGATAATTTCTTGCAGTACAAAACGGCATTGCCTCTCACGACAGTGTTGTGTTATGCATGCATGGCTCTTGCCTCCAAGAGCAGTGCCATTTTCCTTTGCTCAAGGTCTCTGCCTTTTCGAGTGCACCCCACGCACTTTGCTGCTTCCTGTTTAATTAAAGGGACACTGAGTACAGATTGGAGTTGGCCTGTATTGACAGATTGACTTATTCTAATGACAAAGGATGTCACTGAAAATGAAGCTCTTGCAAGCTAAAAAAGAAAAAAAACAACTGTAGCCACCACTGGCCAATTTCGCATATAAACGGCGCCTCGACACAATTTTTGGGGGGCAGGTTCCAGGGGTTAGGCAACCCCACCTTTACCTTGAAAATAGTGATAAAGTTATTTCAGTGTAGACATCAGGAGTCTGGATCGAGTGATGGAAAAACATTTAAATGCAATTTTACCAGCAATAACTGCGTGTTCTGCTATCGGACAAGCACTGATGCACCCATAAAAAAAAAAAGATTTACTGCGAGCAAAAATGTATGCGGCTGTCCTCAGTGTCTTAAGTATTTCCTACGAAGAGACTCAGTTTGGACGATTTTCTCGCACTGAAACTATAATTTAAATCATAAATTGTGGGGATTAACGTCCAAAAGCAACACATATGCTATGAGGGATGCTGTAGTGGTGGGCTCTGGCTTAATTTAGACCCCATGAGGTTCCTTAATGTGCACTGACATTCCACAGCACATAAGTGCCTTTCACATTTCGCATCCATCAAAATGTGGCTGGTGAGGCCAGGGTTGAACCCAGGTAGTTCCAAGTGCTCAAACCACTGAGCCAACACGACAGGTTTATCATTCACATTTTAAAGCGAAAGCTTTACTGGCCAAGCAGCGCTGATTTCGCCGTGGGCTGCAGTTTGACCTTCATTTGACCGGAGCTGCGCTGTAGCCTTGGCAACACTGCCACTGTGTGTGCGCACCGCCGCCGGCTTGGCGCATGCGCTCTCCACAGCTGGGTCGCCACCTGACCACGTCACTCGCCGCACGCCTGGCTAAGAGGAGCTCCGCGCTGGCCTAGTCAGTGCGGGCTTGGCTATATATGACAGCGAGGCCGGACTGTCTTGTCTGAGCATTGCGCAGGAGCAGGAGGCTTTCAGCGATCGTCGGAAAGCCACCTCTGGCCACCCCCCCGGGTATTGCCCGGCGAGCTGCTTTACTGCAGAGGGTCTGGAATGTCAAGCGCGCGAAGCTTTCGCTTGTGTATCCAGGCTTAGCCATAGTTAAGCCACAGCCATTTTTTTTCACAAGATGTTGTTCCCTCAGGGGAGTGGCAAAAATTTGTTTGCTACTGGATGTACACTAACGCACATGAGACACGCAGGCACGATTTGGTTCCACAAAGCTCTAACTATGTGCGCGAGGTGACAAGTGTGTGCATGACAGCTGCCACCATCTGTCACATGCGCCTGTCACTAATATGAACTGCGCATGCACAGCAGAAGCTGATAGTCTGTTCTTGACAGTGTGTCGAACCGAATCTTTTTTGGGTTTATTTCAGGTTCACGCTTTTCGGTTTAAGTTCCTGGTTGGGCTCCAGAACAACATTCCAGTCCAGTTCAAACTGGTTAAGTCACAAAAATGCTTGCATGAGTATGAATTTTCTTGTTAATCCTTATGTTTCCTTTTCGTCCGTATGCAGACTAATAAGGACACAATCTGTTTTATGCAATATGTTCCGACTTCACACACTTGAATGCACTGTCCACAGCAAAAGGTGTAAGAATTTACGAGCCGCAAATCCAAATAAACTAAAAAATTTTGTTCGGTTAATATGCTACTGTGTATTTAAAATTTTAATCGCATTTTCTCCATTCTTCAGTTTGGTTGCCTAGTGCACCATACCTTCATGCAAAAATGGCTTTCAGAAACAGCTGGGTCAGGACAAAACATTGTTTCAGGCAATTAAACACACAATGTTAGAAGGAAATACAGGGCAACAATTTTTTTTATGCTTTACGCAATTTTTTAAAGTAGGTGTTGAGGTACGTTAAATTCACTTCAGCATATAAATTGTACAACCAGAGGCAAACAAAATGAGATGATTATTATCACCATCAGGTACCTAATTAACTAAAATCAATTAACTTTTTAGCGACCACAGAAAGTAGGCATATATAATTTAGAAACTAAGAGGCAGTCATACTTTTACACAATTCCATTTGGTAGAATTCTCCCAGCATGCGTGTTCCAAGATATTAGCACCCAAATTTTTCGGCTCGATCCACACAATTGCACACACTAGGCGGATTCGATCAGTGCGATATGCCTCCTGGCATGGCAATTAGTCTGCCTGCAGCGTAGAGCTACCAGTGAAGCTGATAACTGTTTCTCTTTGACTTTCAACTATTGAAATAAAAGAAACAACTGAAGCAACAGCTGCGTCGCACTAGGGAGGACTTTCCCGTTCACTGCTGCCACATTGCACGCGTAATTACGCGAAATCAGTGAAACGTTGGGGGCACATATCTCAAAACCCATGTGCTCTAGAACAATTCTACCAAACGCAGTAGTCTAGAAATGTGACCACCTTTATGTTTCCAAAATAACCATTAACGCTAGCCAAAGTGGCTAAAAACTTCATAAACATACTTTGGTTAAGTGCCTAACAGTGACAATTACCATCTCACTTTGTGTCCCCCTAGCCATATAACTTAAGTGCAGAGGTTGACTTAGCATACCACTCAGTGCAGAATTATAAAAATCTATAAAGCTTAACTTAGACCACCCTGTAAGGGCTCCAACAACAAAAACAGCGCAATCTGCACCAGAGGGATACTTTTACTTTGAGCAAGGCCAGGCGCTGGTAATGTGTTGATTGGTTTGGTTTATGGGGGTTTAACGTGGCAAAGCAACTCAGGCTATGAGGGACGCCGTAGTGAAGGGCTCCGGAAATTTCGACCACCTGGGGTTCTTTAACCTGCACTGACATTCCACAGTACACGGGCCTCGGTAATGTGTTGAATTTGAGAGGAACTGCCCCTCAGTTCCCTTTGTGTGTGATGAGCATAAGTAGCTGATACAAAAAGGTGCCAAATAAGGGTATTAAATACATCTGGAATATACCTACAAGTTTCAGATAATTTATTCTTCCGAGAGTTTGAACGAAAATTAACGAAACCAGAGTAAGTAACACAAACAGACTATTTATATGCAATCATTCCATTTCATGAGGGACACTATAAGGTGAAAAACTGGTTGGTTGTATATGCCCACACCGATCCTGCACTTTTCAGAAACATCATCGTGCGAGTAATAGGCCTCCCCCACTAAGGGGCGGATTATATTAAAGGACTATAGAAAACAAATTTTTTCTTGCACATTTTCTTCTTTCGAAAAATGGGCCTTACACATTAATGCACATGGATCACTGCATGATATTCACCTATGACTGCTAAATAATTTATCATTGGATTTCTTCTCTCATACTGTTTCGGTTTGAGAGAAGCGAACGATGGTTGTGACGTGTAGTTTAACTTTAGGTCACGTGAGGCATAAAAAGAAAACATGAATATAATTGCTAATACATAGTCTGTTGTCATTGCAGCTCTTGCACATGTCACAGCCATCGTTCGGTTGATGAAACCGAAACAGCATGAGAGACTAAATTCAATTGTAAATTATTTAGTGGTCGTAGCCAAATACCATACCGTGGTCCATGTATTACGTCTTAACGCATCATTTCAAAGAAGAAAAAAATGCAACTAATATTAGGCGCCTATAGTCCTAACATCATTTAACAACTTTTATTAAAGATTCGTAGATGTATTTAACTGCAATGTGATATGATGTAAAATCGAATCAGGCTTTGGGCAATTTCAAAAGGCTTCAAATTGCTTAGTGCACTTGAAAGAACACTAGAGATAAAGATATCCATGGATATTAGAGGAAAGGGACTATGGAAGTACCGTGCCAGAGAAACCAACAGCCACCCTGCATATGAAATGCCTCATGACCTCAAGCAAACCAGAAGCATGGAAATATGCTAAAACATACTGTTTAATCACAAAAGGGGGCATTCAAGAATTTTAAGATTACTGACCGGTTTCCACATCGTCCCTTCCTTACAATGTGTGTGCAAAGGTAATCGTTGAAAGCATCAGAGAAACCTTAAAGGGACAGTGAAGAGAACCCTATCAAATTTTTTTTGTTAGCAAAATCTGATAGTTCGGCATTTCATGGCTTTGTTGCCGCTTGTCCGGGAGAGGAAGGTGCATTTATTTCAAAGAAATTTGGATTCGAAGTTGAAAACATTTTTCCCGCTGCTCAGATTCAAACTCGAGAACTCTTATGACGACACGGAGAGCTCTTATGACGCCACAGGACAAAGTGACATGAAACGTGACGTAAACAGAGACTCCATGATTTTCTGGTGGCCAGCGGTGCAGTCTAGCAGCTGCCGAAATGAAAGCTACCGCCGCCGCACGTTGAAGGTATCTATCAGGGGTCGCTACCATCGCTTCGTTTACGTTTGCACCGGCGTCTTGCCAGCATTACGATGGATCCCGTTCCCGAACCCAACGACGTAGTTCTCGCAAAAACTCCGGCCTGCATTTCAGCGACCTCAGCCGCACAGAGCGTGCGATGCTTTTGAGGGAGCACAGTTAGGTTAGGCGCCGGCGGGTAGTTTCCCCCTTCCTCAGAGAGCCGCCGTTGCAAACTAAATATCATAACCCCAGTGCGGGGAGTCGCAAGGGGCCAGGGCAAGGTCGGCACCTTGCGCCCATCAGAGACTGGCCGGGGCTTTGGGGCCAACGGATTGTGATTCCCTGAACGGCGCGGTTGCACGGCGCAGCAGGCGGCGTCGAGGTCTTCCACGGTTGCAAGGGCCAAGTTATTTATTCATTTTTTGCCACAAAAAATGGATGGGTGCTCAAGGGCAGTCGCGTTTAAAGTCGGCGGCTTGAAACTAAAGCTGGCGCACGGCGCTTCAACGGCTTCCGCTAGATCCAAAGGGCCCACTGGATCGGGCTCTCTCGCCTACTTGCATGTACCTTCAGATATGTACCGCCCAACTGCCGCAGCTATTGAAATGTCACAACGCGCACCTCGCCGCGGAGCCAAATCAGTCAGGCCGGACCGGCGGCGGATGGCGCACCAGGCGCGAAATAGAGACATGCTCCAAGTCTCCGCCACAGTGCGGTCACAGTGCGCCGAAGCTGCCAAACCCGTCGGCGATCAAGTGCAGTTGGAGTATAGAGGGTCTCGCTTTGACCGACGTGACTTCGCCTCGCCGCAGCATAAACGCGCCTTAACAGAGCCTGCGCTTAACCGCTAACCAACGTAGTCGGCGGCAGCATCCATAGGAGCCCCTGAAACCCCCCACCCACTCACTGAATAAAAGAAAAGCAGTCCTGTGCCGAGGTTCGGAATCGAACCAGGACCTTCGGCGTTTGAGGCGAAGACACTACCAATCCGCCACGACGACTCAAGTTACAGCCATCAATAAAGGCGCATATAGTAAATGCACTCTTCCGATGCAGAAATCTTCACACTTTCGCTAGGTATATCCTGGCCCAACAGAGCTGGGCCATCAGCAATTTTTCTGAACTGCCTTGTACCTTGTCTCCCATCCCTAATAAACGATTTCCGTTAAGTAGTTTGAAGTTGACTGGCACAGCCGGGAATGTTTCGCTCGGCGAGCGTGCGAATACACAAGTTTAAAAAAACGTCTTCTTGGGCGAGTTGGTTACAATTCATCTTTGGTACTAGGTGCGAACACACACAGAACACAAGGAAGGGAACGGGACAAAGCGCCACTTACAACTGCTTTATTCGGAGGCACATCACACACACTTTCTTAAACGCAAGAAACACAATCAAATCAGGATCGATAAGCACGTGCACTCGTTAAAAATTTCTTTTCCGCCTTATATAAAGATACGGATGGATCACTGACGCACGTTTCCTTTCTCTCCGATAAAATAAGCTTCAATTAATTCCCGAGCTTTGGTATCTTTACTGGAAGCTAGAATCCTCGCCCCTGAAAAATATGCCTCACAGGAGCGTGACAGGCAGAACCTAATATGCTTGGGTATGTTTAGCCCTTCTTTATTTTGCTCTAGATTTCTCTCATGTTCCCTAATGCGGTCACTGACGCAGCGGCCGGTTTGCCCTACGTATGAGTGACCACATGAGAGGGGAATTTCATACACCACCCCTACGGCGCACTTCAAAAATGGTCGCCCATGCTTAGTGCCGCATCCTTTTTCCTCTTCACGTACTCTTTCGATACACGAGCACAGGTTTCCGACCATCGTGCCATCATAGCTTTTCATCGACCGTGGCGATCATCTGACAAGCCTTAACAGGCTCCTTCAAAGGTTAACTAGCACTTGAAGCAGCACATGGAGTTCCTCAGCTGTTTGGCGCTTGTAAATCAAGGCGCGTCAAGAACAAAACACGGGGCACGCAAAGATCATAGACGCGAAGCGCCATAACAAATCGAAACTCTCCTGGCCGCCTGTGGCGCCGCTAAGCATCGGTTTTCTTTGCTTCCAACATTCAGGTTGTCTTTTGCCTGCCTTCCTTGTGTGATAAAAGTGCACTGTTGGTTTTAAAACAAAACTTACTTCAATATTGAAATGCGCAACCTACCTTTGTCAGCCTCAGAGATTCGCGCACCATGTAGGAAGGAAAATTTCTCCAAGGTGGCGTCTCTTGTCCTACGGCGTCACCACGCTTGTACTTGTGAGATTGGCCTGTGGCGGCGATACCTGTATTTTGGTTCTTGCTATTCTCTACCTTACAAGAGCTTTGTTTTCAGTAAGAGCGGCGTTTTTGTGATCAGGAGCTGGTATTCTATCGACACAAGCCAACTTCAATTTCTCCTCAGTGTCCCTTTAAACTTAATTCAACCCAAACAGACAGGTTTTTGGAAAGGATATTCAACAACATTTCATATTAACATCATCAATCAGATTAAAGAGCAATGCTCAGAATATAAGATGACCTTAAAAAAGTAGTAAGGGAGCAATTACCCAATAGCATCCACCCAAACACACCAGTATAGCTGCAAAAGAAAGCTATACAGCTTTCACAGTAACTTTGTAGTTAAGGAAAGTTGGTTAGTTTAACTGGTGAAGTGGCTGCTATGCACAGGCTGTGGTCCCGGGTTCGAACACTGGATCAGGACAAGTTCTTTAACTACGAAGTTTCTGTGAAAGCTGTAGAAAATTGGTTTTCAGTGAAAGGAAATGACGCAGTATCTGTCTCAAATATGGGCCAACACCTGAACCCTGCTGTAAGGGAAAGGATAAAGGAGGGACTAAGAGAAGAAAGGAAGAGGTACCATAGTGGAGGGCTCCGGAATAATTTCGACCACCTGGGGATCTTTAACGTGCACTGACATCACACAGCACACAGGCACCTTAGCGTTTTGCCTCCATCGAAACGCCGCCACAGCTGTACAGCTTTCCTCCGTAGACTAAAGGCTGTGCTTGGGTGAAAGCCAAGAGCAATTACACTCTTATTACAAATTTACTCCACCTTGCCTTGTGGGATTCTCCTAAACGATGGACTAGTCTCTTAGACAGCTTTCATTCATTACAGAAACATACATTGTAGTCTAACTCCTCATCAAGAGTAGCTTGAGTGTAAAATGCATTTTCAGAAAGGATGTAGTACATCTACAGCCACTCATAGGCGGTGGAATTCACACACCTGTATTTGCCATGTCCTTGGGCTGAACATGAGCTTCTTCAGCCCGCTTCTCTTCTGCAAGCGAAGCAGTGCACATGGTCACCTTGGTTCCTTTCAAGACTTCAAGAGCTTCCATATCTTTTCTTAGCTGGGTAGCACTTTCAGCTTTCTTCACCATTTTTAGTGCTCTTTACATGCTGCCGTGTGCAGCCAATTTATTTTTCTTTTTAGGACGTGGCACCATGCTCAGAGTGTCACTGCTTTTGAATTTTTACTCACTACAGAGTTTTTCAGCTCTTCAGTGCCCTTAGAAGATATTTGCATCGCAGAACGAACACATGAATGTTGAAGACGAAGGTTTAGAATGCACAGGTCGTGAGGCTACCAGTTTCAACACGTAGCACGAGAGGCTGCAGAGATGGTCGAGTGGTCTAAATATACAGTTGATCCTCGATATACCAAAGTTCACAATGCAACAAACTTTTTCATTTCAGTTCCTTGCTTCCATTGAAATGCATGTATTTTTTCCCTCGATTTAACAAAGTAGTTTCGCACCGCAGCTTCGATACCGCAGTTTTTGCGAGCAAAAAAAGCAAAATTGGGCAAATTCCACCACTTTGTAAAGTTCAAAAATTTTTACTTGTAAAAACGTGAAGGTTACTGCTGCTACCCACTCTTGTTATTGGGTAGCAGCAGCAACCTGAGTGCCACATAACGCTGACATTCTTGAACAAACACCAGGCAAAAATAACTGACTTCATGACAGCACCATGAAGTGGAATGCCTTGTGCAAAACTTGTACAATAAATGTTTCTCCTTTGTGAACAATGCTTGCTATAACTCGTGCCCGTCTCACCTCACCGCAGTCAGTGCTTTAGGGCGCACCACAGCTGATCCCAAGGACGAGGCGGCTGCATTTCGATGTAGGCGAATGTAAGGTGCCTATGCACTTACTGTGTGACATCTGTGCGCATTTAAGAACCCCAGGTGGTCAAAATTTCCGGAGCCCTCCACTACAGTGTCCCTCACAGCCGATGCCGCTTTGGGACGTTAAACCCCTTAGACCAAACCACAATATCACACCTGGTGCCCTGAAGTACAGACACAGTCAACGATGGGTAAATTGCATCCAGCACGCATGCACACATGGTCAACGACACGGTGCTGGTGCACAAAGCACGCCAAACCAGCTGCACTATTTTGAAGGGACCTCCTGATTGTTCGTCCCATTCCCTTCAGACCGAGAGAGCATGTAATAGGTCGCAGGGTTGCTTGACGCCATTAATGGACTTCTGCAGCGCCACTTGGTTTAGTGTTCGGTGAAGGCGCCCGCTTCGTGGCAGTCACGCACGAAGCGCATGACACTTTTTCAGTGGTGGCATTTACATAACTCCAGCTATCAGTCAAGATTTTGAGATATCCACAATTCGAAGAAAATAGTTCGAGGTAAAGGGTAATACAGTAGAACCCCACTGTTAAATTTTTCACGGGACCGCGAAAAAAAAAAAATGTCCAGCCGGGAAACGTAGTAGCTGGGAAGCGCTTAAAAAAAAAATGTACATTGTGTCTGCTGTTTCCTTTTTACTTCTACTAAGGGCAGCATGCTTTTCTGGAATTTTCAAGGCTTTGTAGCTATCGCTATCGTTCACATGCATAGAAAATCCTAAATGCTCTGAGACAGCTTTCATCTGCTTCAGCAGCTGTTGATGGGAGGCAGCCACGAAGAAGGCAGGCACATGGAGCAGGCAGAGTGTGGGTACACATGCGCACCTGCGTGCTATTTTCATGGCAGCTGCTTTATTTCTGCACAATCTTCGTCTACTGCAATCAACAAATTGAGACTCAAGCTGCAGGCAAAAAGGAAAATAGGAATGATAGAAACATGCATCGGAGCCAACATGTGCACCTGCGTCATGCAGCACTGCCAACGCGAAGTTTTCCGCAACGTAGTTTCCTTTTCGCACCTTCGGTCTCATTTGCGCCAGCGCCACGGCGGCAATGGAACTGTACCAACAGCCACAGCAAAATTCACGTTGCCCTCAGGTGTGCTTTTATCGGTGTAGGCGTAACATGCTGAAAGCCGCCAAACATGGTGACGGCCAGGCACGATGGAATCGATTTTCGCTTTAGCCAGTATCATGATGTAGTTAGCGCCAAAAATGAGGACCAAGGTGGGAGAAAGACAACACAGCACAATGCAATCTATTCCAGTTGTGCAAACTGAAATTTTATCAACTCAAAGAACGACTTCAGCACGAAATCACGGAGGCTTTTTATATTTCAAGACAGGAAAATACATGCATAAGCGCACAGTCAATTTCTTTAACAGCAAAAGAGCTGGCATACCTGGACCACACGTGGAACTGATTTCTTCCATCCCTTCCCTCCTTTTTGATGTTTTTCTGGGTTTTGGTTTTTAGTTTTCTTTGGTTTTCGTTTTCTGTGATTCTGACTATGAAGTTTCCTGCTTTTGCACCATTTACCATGTTACTCAGCACACCCTTCAGACGTATCATACGCCTTTCTTCAGACGCTTTTCTTGATGTTATCATGTATGTTTCCTTTGATTTACTTTCACGAGATGCGTATATATCATGTGGTTTTCCATTAAAGTTTTAGTTGCAAAATAGCACTCGTGTTGTGTCTTTTTCCCTCCTTGGTCCTCATTTTTGGCGCAACTACATCATGAATCAGATTTAAATAGCCCAATTTTCCACCTTACTTCAGCCAGTATACTGTCACCGTTCTGTGCACGCTAAATATAGACTGTCAAAATTAGAGCACCTGAGTAAATCACTATGATAGTGACATTCACGACGTAGCATGCGGGAATGCTGCCACAGTTGCGACGTAAGAGCGAAGTTTGTATTGCGTGCATTTCTATGGGAACTTGGTCGGGACTGGTTCACGAAAACATAACAAACACAGCACCTGGGAATGTAACAGCGGGGTTCTGCTATATAAATGCACGGTGCAGTGGGGAGCAGCTTGGCTTTGCAGAAAACTTCAACTAAACCGATATTTTGAGATATGCAATTTCGAGGTAACAAAGCCTGAACTACTCTCGCCGCTCGTTCTGATCGGTGTTTCTTCTAAAATCACTTGTAATATCTTCACGAACGCACATGGGCAAGATAAAGCGGAACAAGTAGGTTTTAGGAGCACGCAATATTATTTGCGCCACTGAATGACAAAAACTTTGATGCAACGAAGGTCGCGATATAACGAAGTTTTTTTCCGAAAAGTACCACTTTGTTGTGTAGTCGAGGGTTCGACGGCATACCGTCTGGTCAGGAATCATGGCTTGATGAGATTCACTGGTCCCTGACCAAGGCCAAACACAAATAATGATGTTTCGGGAGCCATAGCGCTCTCGAAACGTCATTATTTGTGTTTGACCTTAGTCAGTGACCAGTGAATCTCATCAAACTAATTTGTTGTATCTACATTCAACTGTATCAGGGAACAAAGCCTCTGTTTATGCCGCCGATGGTTCAAATCCTAATCAGGACTAGAGAGTGATAAACTCAAACAGCGAAAGCTGTTATATGGAGCCCTCTTCAGCAGATTCTTAGCGTACGCTGTCAGCAGCCAGCCACATGACCGGATAGTGACAATCACATGACCATGCTGAGGTCACGGGTCACCACATGACTAGCGCTGTACGTGTGCCCAGCGTAAAGGCATGTGACCATGCGCCTGTTACAATTGCTGATATGGTCTAGGCTGCCACAAAGTGTGTACGTCTTCCTCATCAGCAAAACAGGAGCAGTGCACCAACAGCTTTCACTGAGTTTAGCGCATTGCGCAGCAGAGCGTAAACACATGGCACCTTTTTTTTGGTAGGTACTATTCAAAAGTAAAGTTTCGGAATGTTTCAGATAAGTTCTTCAGCACTCTTCCTGATTTGCCACAGTTTCTGGATGGTGTTCGCTTTAGTTTGCTGAGCTTAGTAGCCATAAGCATTTCATGCCTAAAAGCACGAGATCCGATGGGAAATCACGCAAGCATTGTATAATCAAGATATCTGCGCAGCAAACACTTGGAGGACACTTAACTCTGTCGCTACCGCGCCACAGGCGACCAGGCATATATGACCGACGTTTTGAAAAAGCCGCCGAAAAATTCAGTTTGGCACTTGCGGACACGCTGTACCACCTACTGTACAAACCGGAATATAGGTCGAACTTTTTTCAAAAAACCATGGCGAAAAGTTGGCTCCCGTCATTGGCGGAAAAACTACGGAAGTCTTGCAACAATGGCAGCTGAAGTCAACAGCCTCCATCACCATCGCCATCAGCAGCAGCGCAGCGTGGCAACGTCGCACCGCCATTTTGTGTTTCCATCGCTGCAAACCTATTTTATTCAAAGGCTGCTTTTTCACATTTTGTTTCAAATTGAGCGGAAGCCGGTGGCAATTCACCGTCGCCTTCAAGAAAAATACGATTGAGTACACGATAGGCTCACAGCAACCTGACGGCAAGGCACGAATTTGGAGTATCCGAGAAGAGCATTCAGTACTGGCAGAGGCAGAAGCTGCATATTACAACTTGCAGCAATCAGAAGAAAACATCATTTCGTGGGCGGACCGCAGCGTATCCAGAATTGGAACGAAAAGTTGCGCTGAGTGCAAGATCGCTGCCTGTGACTGCTGAATACATCTGCATGAATGCGGTACAACTTGCAGCAACCAGAAGAAAACATTTCGTAGGCAGACCGCAGCGTATCCAGAATTGGAAGGAAAAGTTGCGCTGAGTGCAAGATCACTGCCTGTGACTGCCGAATGCATCCGCGTGAATGCGGTACAACTTGCAGCAACCAGAAGAAAACATTTCGTGGGTGAACCGCAGCGTATCCAGAATTGGAAGGAAAGGTTGCGCTGGGTGCAAGATTGCCGCCTATGACTGCCGAATGCATCCGCGTGAAAGCAGTAGAGATCGCGCATGCCTCTAGACTCATGAGGGCGCAATTCAAGGGCTCACCATCCTGAGTGCAGCGATTCATGAAGAGGGAGGGCTTTGCCCTACGGCACCGTACTTCTGTGTGCCGGAAACAAACACGTGGGTCGATGCGCACGCGATACTGTTAAAAAATTGGCCGGGTGTACACACGAGCAGCATTTAAATGAAAATAAATACTGTTATCATTGTGTAACCTGTTGAGCCGCATTTGTTTCAAGGTAAGGGTGTCTTTCGGTACTTTTTCCATTGAAAAAGATTTTTTTCATTTTTAGAATTGTTTAGTTGGAGGATCGACCTATATTCCGGTCCGACCTATAGCCCGGTTTTTACGGTAGATTGTTTCTATGGAACCAAATTCATAATTGCAGCTTTTGTTTTCAGTTTAGAACATGAGGGGGCGCCATGAAAAAAAACTTTGAACAGCCGCAGCAGCGTCAGCCGGCGCACATGGCGTCTGCATCGCCACCTGCTCCTCGGATTCGAAATAAGACACCGAGCACTTCGGCTGGTGTCGGTTCCAGTTTTTGCAACGAAAGCAGCGGTGATAAGTCAGACAATGATGTATAAACGTCTGATTTCGGTTCCAACAGCGAGACTGTCTCAGGGGCCTGGAACGTCAGCGTGTATTCACACATAAGTTTTGTTTTCGTTCGCTCTGTTTTCTGCAGTGCATGCGGTTTGTAACTGATGAGAGTGGTTTATTTTTGTGCTTCAGGGCCTTCACAACATATGGCCAAGACAGTTTGCCAAATGCTCAAGGTCGCGTTGTGCTTTTTCAACCGAGACGACGGCCAGGTGTCCATGTCAGCGCATCGCTGCAGAGCGGTGTTTGGAGATTCGCTCAACCTCTCGACTTCTTCTTGATGTTCTTCACAGGAGAGGTGATAAAGTCTTTGTATGAAAACACTAATAAGTATGCTTGGATGAAGTTTTTGGACAGGCAAACATACACTCGGCGTGACGGCTCATGGGAAGAGGTGAATCCGTTGGACAAGTTCATTGGAATCATCACACACATGGGAATTGTTGACCTGCCGCAACTATATCTCTATTGGAATACAGGAATCATCTATTCTGGCCTTCAGCCATCAAATAACATTTGCCAAAATCAGTTTTTCACTTTGCTTGTTTTTGTGCACATAGCAGACATGGAGGATTCAGTGGCAGCTGCATCTATTGGCAAGACTTGAAAGTACCCTGGCTTTTGAACCACATCAATGAAAGTTCATCGATCCTGATGTTCCAGAGCTTGCCTAAAACGTCAAATTTGGTCAGCTGGCTTTCAGGAAGCAGCTCATTCAACAAATCTTAGAGTAGGTATGAAGTAGATGTCCACGCCTCCACTCCCATAGAATCCATTCATCAACAACCGAAAAAAAATGGAAAAAAGAAGGAACTGCTAGCTATGCTATCAGAGAACAAGACATGAACAAAGATCAAACGTTATGTGCAGCACCTGTCAAGTCTACCTCTGATTCACATCTTCACGTGATTGCTTTTCACAGTGGCACCAGTCATGACCGCTGACTTGACCGGCTGTGGAAAGTGCAATAATTTTTGCTCAGAGCTGAACTTGGAGGAATGACAGCTATAAACATGTGAACCAGTTTGTATATTCCAGTTTTTCTTTAATCAAGTTCATGCTTAGTGCAGCCGGTAATTTTTGTTTTTTCTGTACACTTTTTCCATGTTTTTGCAACATTTGACTAATAAATGTTCAAGTACTTTTGCACACACGACTGCTGTTTCTTTCATTCAGAAGTGTAACTAATAAGCTACCATTTTCTGTGTTGCAATATACGCTGGGTTTGTTACTTCTAGTGGAAAAAAATTTCTTTCCGTACACTCCAAATCGTCCATATTTCTGTGGTAGCAAAAGAGTTAGGTTCACTTCAAGAGTATAACGCAAAAGCGTTAAAAGGTCCCTACAGCCGCTTCGGGTCCCCTGGGGCACGCTCTAGCTGGCATCGACATGCTTGTTGGCATCACACTGCTTTATTACACATCATCATTGTCCATATCAATTTGTGATGACAATTAGTGACCCTAAATGACTAAGAGCTCCTGTAATGTAACTAGTCTACCGTGTGGTGCAAGCTGCTCATACAAGGCCTCCATTTATCCCACTGAACGAACATTTCCCAGTGGTGTAGTAGTAACGTGCCCGGCTCCTGACCCAAAGAACAGCAGTTCGATTTTACTTGGCCACCATTTTTTTTTTCAGCTAAACCGCTTTTCTACGTCACTACCTCCTCGATGAATCAAGATTTTCCAGTCACAATGACACTGGGTTTTCCCCCAAACAGGACGTTTAATGCTGTCATGTGTGGGCGATTCCTCTGCGTGAGGATGCACAGACAGGGAGACTCGGGCCAGCTAGTAAGAACAAAGGCTAATTCTCACATAGCTGTGGCGGGGGACCAGGTGTCGTCAAGGCAGGAGGTCTGCAGTGTCCGTGGCAGGGGGCAAGAGCACGCCTCGACGGTCGGGCCTCCCTTAAATAGCCCGTGTAGCACGGTTCTCCCTGCCCCACTTGGGAGAAGAACGGTGGTCGAGGGTACGCGGGAGGAGGCGCAGGATTTGAGTGGGCTGCCCGCGAGTGGGCCCTACACATGTTCAAAGGTTTTCAGTGCTCTTTGTATCTATGGGAACTGCATGGTGCAATCATAATCATGTCACCCAAAGTGATGCAATCTTGCCACTGTTATTAATTGCGTACATACAAGAGGTATTCAGGTGTATTGGAGTGGGAAAATTTGAGGAGAGGATGCAAGTACAATCAAACCAAAAGGAATCGCGAAAGAGTTCAATATATCAATAATTCTATATAGACAAGCCCACTTATAACAATATATCGAATATAACAATGGTCAGTCGCAGTACCGTCAGCTTTAGCATGTGCTCTATGGTAAAATAAACCGCTTATAGCAAAGCTATCAAAGCACATTGGTTAAAACATTTAAATCTGGTTAGTGAGAGTGAACCTTAAAAGAAACAAAAATATGGAAACACTACAACTGCACCAGCCAAACCATGCACGCTTACAATACAAAAGCGCAAGTGTGTGGAGCCAACTGACTGGCCAAGCCAGTGCAGCGACGCAGTGCAAGAACCCGTGAATACGCACTAGGAGACACCGGCGCGCCGAGAATGCTTGCACGTTGCAGCAACACAGAGAGGAGAAATGCTGGATGCTTCCCCCTGTGCAAAAAGGCCCAAGCAGGAAAGAAGTAGGGAGCCCAGGAGCCTTCGTGGAGCAGTCCATTAACGTTTGCGAGGGGTGCACAGCTTACAGAAAACGCGCCGCGCACTTTTTTTTTTGCATTCTGCGCAACAGTTGGCAACGAGAGTAAGTACGTTATCTGATCTTCCCCTGTTCTTCACTAACTTGGTGTCTCCCACTTCGCAGATTGCAAGTGTCCTGAGGGCATACTAGCTGCTGCATTGCTGCCCTGGCCACATGCGTTGCCAGCGTGGTTTTTCGCTTGTCAGCTGCGATCGTTCCCATGGTTCTGCAAGCTCCTTGGATTTCCAGTCAAGAATTGCTTCCGGAAAGTGGGCTTGATGCCAGTGACGCAGAGGCTCACGAAGATTCCGCCAGTGCAGTGACGAATGTGCTTTGGTCATCAGGGAACGGTAATGATTGCAGCGTGTCGAGTCTTGAAATTCTTGCATGCTGACGATGCAGTAATGACAAATGAAGACCTGACCACCGAGGAGATCATCGCACCTGTCACTGGCACAGACAACGAACAAACTGTGCAAGTTGTGTATAATGAAAGCTCGTTAACTTGACCTAAATTAATTCAATAAATTTGGATAATTCAAACTGCCAGCACTGTCCTGGCCAACACCCATTTATGCCTATGGTATCATACACTCGCTAATTCGGACGCTACGGCCCTTGAACCAGTTAATTCCAACGGGCTCTCAAGGGGAGGCTGCATCTACGGATGACCAGCGCAAAAAGCGATCGTACAATTAGCCCTGCTCGAACCTGAATTCTATGCTGCAGATTCATTCATGCACCTCAGATGTGCGTGCAATGGCAGGCATGACGACAAATGTACGGCACCGTCTTGAGATCAGTCAGACAGCGTAGTTTCAGTTTTGCTTTTCTGAGCTTCGTCTAAGCCCATATCAGCCAGCTAACAGAGCTCAGCTGCACGCTGTTTCAGGCGCTGATCGGCATGAGCGCTTTCATCCATGTGGTTCTTGCTCAGGTTCTTCCAGTGGGCCGAAACTGCCTGCTCGTTACGTGCCGATAGCCGTTTGTGCAGTGAAGCCTCCTCACACGCAACGCTGCCGCTTGTGAGGGGTGCGAAGCAGTAGTGGTGGAGCTCCAGCGCTGCCGTGCCGCAACCGTGAAGGTTACTGGGTTATCTCAAAAGCAAGCAACCATTGCCCTGTCTTTCGCCAAATTAATATACTATGATGCAAGCAATTCTTGTTAGTTTTTCGGGATCATTCAATAATTCAAACGTTTTTTTCTGGCCCCTGAAGTTCGAATTAACGAGCCTGTATGGCAGCAGAACGATCAAGACCTTCCAGATCTTTCCTGTCATTAAGTGCTCCAAAGCTTGTCACGTTTTTCTTATTTTGGGCACAACCCTGTTATAACAAGATTTCCATGGCACTTCAACATTGCTATAAGTGGGTTTAACTGGAGCTGACGTCCGAGACTCCTTCACCCTCTCTGACCGCCAACAATCGCCTGACCAAGAGAACTAGCCCACTTTCGACATCAACCCAGCCCTGCCCCGGCACAGACAATGGCAGATCCCCAATCTGCTTAGAAGCTACAGCGAGTGCTTCTCGTCACTGCCGAAAGACCTACAAACGCCGACTGCAAGCATCACACTGTAACCGAACAGCAAGCCCGACCTCTCCACCAAAGCCCCCACTGTGTGCCGCCGCAAGAACAACAAGCCATCTGGGACCAAGTGGAAAAAATGCTTCGCGACCATGTTATCCAGCCATCTAAGAGTCCCTGGGCGGCACTGGTTGTTCTAGTACGGAAGAAAGACGGCACACTTCGATTCTGCATTGATTACTGCCGCTTGAACAACACAACGAAGAAGGACGCCTACCCCCTCCCCCACACACTAGACCGGCTCTGCAACACCAAGTATTTCTCATCGATGAACCTCAAGAGCGGCTACTGGCAAATTGAGGTCGATGAAAGAGATTACGAGAAGATCGCATTCATCACTTCCTGAATGGCCTCTTCGAGTTCAAGGTGATGCCATTTGGTTTCTGCTCCGCACCAGGGATGTTCCAGTGAGTAATGGATGCAGTGCTGGCAGGCCTGAAGTGGCAAATTTGCCTGGTATATTTAGATGGCGACGTTGTCTGCACTTCAAACTTTGAAGAGAATCTAAAAAGGCTTCAAACAGTACTAGAGGCAATCAAGTCATCCAGTCTAACCTTGAAAGCAGAGAAGTGCCCCTTTACCTATGAAGAGCAGCTGTTTCTAGGCCACATCTTAAGAGCAAGGAGGGAGTATGCCCAGACCCGCAGAAAACAGCTGTTATCGCTCTGTTTTCACCACCGACCGATAAGAAAGCTGTGCAGAGATTCCTCGGACTGTGCGCATATCACCGATGATTTGTCAAGAACTTTTCGCGCATCACCGATCCTCTGAACCAACTGACAAAGACAGACGTGCCATTTAAATGGGAAGCGCCGCAAGCAGAAGCAAGAAACGGAGAAGGCAAGAAACTGAGGTGCCGCCACGCCTAACTGTGTTACGCGTTTAAACAAAGCTGGTACTTCAGAAAATGACGCCGTGTTCCCACAAAACTTTTGTTTTCACATGAAACCAAACTTTCATTATAGTCATAGCAGCATTGTATTTGTGTAAATGAGGTACTTCCGCAAAACCTAGAACGAAATCAAAAACATGATAACATAAAATTTGATATCTAAGGATAAATAATTATGACAAAAAGGGTCAATAAGAGCAGGATGGCAGGTATTTGTGAGTGTTTCTTATACAAACCAACAATGTGTTTAGTAAGTAGCCAATTAATTACCACAGAGCATCCTCGGAGCCACGCCATCACCAACAACTGATATAGTAAAGACCCTGATATAGGAAAGATTTTTGCTGGTTTGAGTCACTTTACTACAGGGGGGTTCTAATGTATTTACGGTATTCACACTGGAGACAGAATCCCTGCATAAGCAATGGTGACAGCGCACACATCGCGCCTTCCAAAGGCTGCTTAGCGAAACAGCTTCCACAGCTTTTGTCCGACAAAGGCCATAGCTGTGTCTCCTTTTTTTTTGGCTGGTGGTTCATATGGTAACAATGAAGCCCCTCAGCTCCCGCCTGCCCGTTTGAATGTGTTGTGGGGGAGGGAGGGTGTGCAGCTGGGAGGCGACAGTGTTAAAACCGTTTTAAGCACAGAGAAAAGAGAAAGGAAAAAACAAACTCTGTCAATGATGGAGCCTTTCTTCTGAGCATAGGCACCCCAGAGGAGGAAGACAAGGTTGTTGCACTGCCTGTTGAGATGGCGAATGACCGCGTCGGTCAGGTTTTCCCAGCCCTGATCCTTGTGAGAGTTTGGTTGGTTCATGCGAACTGTCAGGCACGCATTCAGCAGCAACACACCTGGAGGAAAAAGGGGCAAGTTCTCTGCCTACAGTCAAACACTGCAAGAATTACTTGAATGCTACAGCAGCAAAATGACAAATCTAACACCCTTCAATTTTTACTCAAAATCCTTCAGCAAGTTGCAAGTTGAAAAAGCAGTTGTGCAATACTGATTTCACTTAAACGGACATTGCAACTTTTTTTCCACTGCTAATCATTTTTTGCCCATAGTGTTTCTCGTTTTACTGGCAGCAGCAGTCGCTCAAGAGGAACAATTGCCTACAGGCCACTGTAAGGCTAATCCTGCCTTTACATAAGCACCACTGCCACCACCACCAGTGCAGAAAGAACTACTGAAATTGGCATGTGTAGACAAACCTTAATTCACTTAAAATTCAAAATACACACAGATCAAATGCTCGGAAGAAATGGCATTTCACTCGCCCAGTGTCAAAAGTGGAAATTAGCTACCAATAGCACCATGTCTCGCAGACACATAGCATACACCTGCAAGCCATTGCTCCCTTGCCAGGGAAGCTCCACGGCCCCTGCTAGGTTAGGAAATCTTTTCTCACATATCCACTTTTCTTTTCTCACATTGTCAACCAACTTTTTCTTTATCAATTGTCTTCTCGGTACCTGCAGTTCAAAGAGCAGTGCACACCTCCAGAGAGTTTAAGTGAAGTGGAAGTAGCACACCTTGCGTTAACTATATTGTTTTATACTTCATTCCAGTGTTTCTTTTTCAGCATGTTCACAATGTGGAAAACTAAAAAACCTAAAGCCACAGTACATTATTTAGAATCCATTTGCAGAACATAAAGGAATGAATTACAACTGCATGCCCAATCAATAACCAAGGCGGCAACCAATTATGTTTTCAACCTCAAATTCACCACAGAAAATTGACACTGTTTCACTATTTTCAGCCCAAAGCAGGCCCTTCTGGAAAGGATTAAGGTATTAAATATTCAGATATTAAGATCTTGGTGCTCACATTGAGCAACAATATATCCCACAGGGGGCCATGTCCCCCACTGAGAAAATAGAATAAATGCTGCATGTTTGACTGTCTCAGAACCACCTTAAAAGCAGCAACCCTGAAGGTCTGTGCAGTGGGCAGCCCACAGGAAGAAAACTGAACAGAGAGAATTATGCTGATCCATCTTCCTAGAGATAAACACTAACCTGCCCCTACTTCAAGCAATGCATCACCTGGCCAAATTTGCAATCCATGCTGCAGTTTTAGATAAGCAAAAAGTCAGGATAATGCACCGAGTGGCCATTCAAACAAAGCATCATTTCCAAAAAAACACCTCACCTTGCTCTGCCCACCCTGTCAAGTTTCCATGTGAAGGCTGCTGAAAGCCAGGAATGTCAGCCGCAAGTTCCTTGTACATGTTCAAAAGGCTGAACGGGAGATGCCACATTTTACACAACAAATATGATACAGTTCCACGAGGAAATCGGCTCTGAAGGCATGCAACAGACCAGATATCTGGGAGCCAGAGAGAGGGCAGAATGGAAGAGAGAAAACAACATGAACGTAAGGAACAGGTTTCAAACCAGCTAAAATCTTACCTCATAGGAATGGCGACACCTTTAGGAACACTGAATGCCAGACCTAAGAGAAGAGAGCAAGTCAAGATATACATGCTAAGCAAAATAGACCCTGGAATTCACAATTAGTGTCTCAAAAAGTTGGGAACGGGAGCCATAGCCACCCTAAGCTGCAGCAAAAAATTTCACCGCGAAGACTTATATACAGATTTCCACAGCACAGACGCATGAATTACATCCAGTTTCGAGGATCTGAATTATCCCCAGTTTCGGGTCAGAGGCACTTGCTTCTTCTCGCAAGCTTCCTTTCTCAGCCTTCGCAACTATCAGGGTCGACCAGAGAGGTGTATGCATTATACAGCACTATCTAAGATTGGTTCGTGGCACGGTTCATGGCAGGACCCACGACCCCATTGCACATTTTGATATCGGTGACATGAGGCATGGTGCAGACATGACAAAAACATGGATGGCTCTGGTTCAAATGCAGGTTATCACTTGCAAGCATAACATGGAAATACTAAAATCTGCTATTTTTCAAGCCGGTTTTTCTCAGCACTTTTCTATGAAAATCACAAATCTTTTGGTCTATTCAATTATTCAGACCATAACTCTGGTCCCCACTGAGTCCGAAATCTCGGCTGGCAACAGTACTACCACTGGTCAATGCTTCCAACTTTGCCTGCAGTGATGTAATACAAGTGTCACAGGTTTGACCCAATTTTGACCACAGTAAATGCTAGCTCTACATACAAACAATGACCTCTTGAACAATCACAATATAATGCACTGGATAGCTCTGAAAGGATAAGTAAATATTACTGAAAATTTATTGCCTCCAAGAGGCATTCTTTCTTAACCCATGCATAAGTAGGCATCATGGAAGTTATAATAAACACCTCTGATCCCTTTACACGCCCTCACTAGTTGGGGCAGTCTTGTGACTTTAAACATGCGTCTAAGTGTGACGACTACTATGTGTGCCACCTAAAGTTTATGGTTTGTGGTTTGGTTTATGGGAGTTTTAACGTCCCAAAGTAACTCAGGCTAAGAGGGATGTCATAGCAAAGGGCTCCGGAAATTTCTGCCACCCGGAGGTCTTTAACAGTGCACTGACATCGTACAGTACACGGGCCTCAAGAATTTCACCTCCATCGAAATTGGACTGCCATAGCCGGGATCGAACCTGCGTCTTTCGCGTCAGCAGCTGAGTGCCATAACCACTCAGCCACAGCGGCAGCTATGTGCCACCTAAAGAAAAATTAAAACAAGCACAGCTCAAGGAAGTATTCCCAAATTCTCGGTTCTGATCAATGAAAATCATTTGGTGCTTTAACGCAAGAATTATTTATGCACATGGAGCATTTAGATGAGCAAGCAACAGCTGCTGTTTAGTACGGGTGGCCAAGAATGCCAGGGCTTTTGTCAAGCCACATCCAATGATTACTGGAAAAGGAATGAAACACGAGCCTCATATAAGCCTTATTTCTCACATGAAGTTTCACAAGGCCACACTACTCAAAGTGCTGCCTAAGTGAACATACTGCTTTATTCATGCTTGTATTTCATAGGGGGCAAAGACACTGCTTATGGTATAGTTTTATGTTTAACTTTATAACATGCAATACATTTATTGCTGAGGCCAGCCACTACACAAACAACCACTGAATGCGCACAAGAGTTCACACAAGGTCTACAAGAGAATGCCCCAGCAAGCCAATTAAGTGGTCTATTGTCTCATGCCATCTAAACGTTGACAGAGCCTAATGTTAGCAAAAAAGCTTAATTTCGTCACCATCTTTGTTCACAGCCCAGTATAAATGTATGCAGCTGTGTGACTTCACAGCCCACCATTAAATTGCAAAGAAATACAATTTCTTCGCCACAGGTATGTGCTCCACAACTTGTGGCAGTGCACGCTGGTAAAACCAGAAGCATGAGCACAACCACCCACATCCTTGTGAGACCCGGCACACATAATGAACACCTTTCCCTTACGCAGTTTTTAAGAAGACAAAGTTCTGCAGCTCGAGTGCTGCTAGAAGTCGAGAAGTATGCACTGTGCTGCATGCAGTGACTTTTTCTAGAACTGTGCAGCATCAGAAGCATTATGAGCAGCCTTTCAAGTTGCTTGTTTAGCCTAAATCAGCTTTCTGCTACCAGTGGCCAAATAACTCCCAAGTTCCCTGTGCTTCACCTCAAGATATATGTGGTGCACACATATTTAACTAAATATGTTGAAGTAAATGTGTGTCATAAGACATTTCATGCTTCTGAAGGCATAGACACCAACAGCGCAGAGAATGGAGAAAGGTCGTAGAAGAAACTGGTGGACCTACAGCTGCACAATTTTGTCAACGTTTACACGAATACCCAGGCATGAGAAATATGATTAACGCTGACAAACCAAACATCTCCTCAGGTCTAAGGAGGATATAATCTTCCAGATGTCACTACAGGTTACTGCAAAGTAAAACCTCGTTGATACGTTCCCGGTTCATACGATTTCCCGGTTCGTACAATCAAAATCACGAACATTAAAAGTATCCCATAGAATCACACTATATTTCTCCCAGTTAATACATTCCCGGATAACAAGAATTCCCTGCTATTACATTAAAAATTTCCACAAATTGTGGTCGCATAATACGTTTATGGGCCTACCGTACATGTGCAAACATAAAAGTCTGTCGAACGTGAGGGCACGCAAAGTGAAGAAGAGCTGGAATGCAGCGGCAGTTGGCCGCTGTGGTGGCTTCTCTGCACTGCATAGATGCAAAGTGGCAAAACACCACCAATAACAAAAATGATAGATAAAGAGGAGGAGGGAAAGGCAGGGATGTTAACCAGAAAGGGGTTCCGGTTGGCTACCCTGCACTGCGGAAGAGGGATTAGGGGACTAAAAGGAGGAAGAGAGAAGGGAAAAAAGGCATAACACACACACACGCACAACGCTGTCACAATTTGTCACTCAATCCAGTCGCTCTCAAGTAGGCAAAGAGTGCCTTGTATGCCTTGAGGGCAGTCGACTGCTGTGGCCACCGAACGAGGATCTTTTGCTCTGTTAATGGGCGAGGATCGAGGCGGTCCAGGGCACAACACAGTGTATGTCTTGCACTCGCAAATGCAGGGCACTCACAGAGAAGATGAGCGATGGTCTCCTCACAACCACAGCTCTCACAGGCAGGGCTGTCGGCCATCCCTATCCGGAAAGCATAGTAATTGGTAAATGCAACACCGATCCATAAACGGCATAACAGTGTTGCGTCGCGACATTCTAAGTTACGTGGAAGACGAAGGCGCAGTTCAGGGTCCAGTGCCTTGAGGCGGAGGTTGCAAAACTCTCCCGTGTTCCACGCTGAAAGTGTGAGCTCCAGCGCCAAAGGGCGAAGCCCACACGCAGCGTCAGGTCTCGATATTGGGATCCTCACTGGAAGTCCGTCGTTGTGAGCAGAACGCGCAGCCGCATCGGCCTGGTGATTACCGTTAATACCACAGTGTCCTGGCAGCCATTGAAAAATGATGTCATGACCTTTGGAAATGGTGCCGTGGTACAGTAAACGGATCTCAGCAACAAGTTGCTCCTGCGACCCGCGGCGTAGCGCAGCTTGCAGGGCTTGAAGGGCTGCTTTACAGTCGGTGAAAACCGTCCAGTCATGTGGAGGTTCTTGACTGATGAACTCTACCACAGCCCGTAAGGCTGCGAGTTCCGCACCAGTTGAAGATGTTGGATAGGTCGTCTTCACTTTCATGAAGATGGATCTGGCCGGTATCACCACCGACCCCGCAGAACTGGTCGAGCGAACTGATCCATCTGTTCATTATGAAAAAACCTGGCGCTATCAAACGACGACACAGAGGGGACACAGCGCTCGTCGTTTGATAGCGCCAGGTTTTTTCATAATGAACGTGTACCAACTAGCTCAACTTTCTGCCCTGTTGCAACTAATCCATCTGTGTAAATATGTATGCGGTGACTGTGGTAAGAATGCAGGTGATTCAATGTCAGTTGTTTGAGAGCGGGCAGTGATGCACCAGCTTTCTTTGTAATGCCAGGAATATAGAGGTGAACCCGAGGTTCATGAAGACTCCATAAGGGTGAGCTCGGTCTTGACGCAGGGGTGAACTGCGATGGAAGATATGCGCGATGGGCTTCAATGACGTTGGCGAATGCAGTACGCGGCCTAATTATTGGGAGTGTTGCGAGGTGATGACAGGGAACCCGTGTGAGGTGCCGAATATGTGTTCTCATGGTGTCAACAGCAATGTATGTAGTAACAGGATGTTCCCGGGCAACAAAAACAGTTGCTGCTGTTGATGCACATTTAGGCAGTCCAAGACAGATACAGAGAGCTTGCGCTTGCACACTTTGAAGAGTCTTGATATTTGTTTTTCTAATGGAACTGAATATCGGAAGACTGTACCGCATGTAGCCCAGAAATAGGGAACGGTACAGTTGTAGCATCGAGCGCACTGATGCGCCCCAGGTCTTTCCCCCGAGGAAGGAGAGGACATGGACAATCGAAATTAGTCTCTTTCTCATGTCGTAGATATGTGGACTCTACGAGAGGTTCCTGTCGATGACAACACCAAAGAATCTGTGGCTTCTCTCATAGGGAATGGTTTCGCCATTGATGCGAATGGTGTAACGTGACATTATTTTGCGTGTGAACGCCACAAGTGAACACTTTTCGGTCGAAATGTTCAGGCCCTGCAAGCGAACATAAGATGTCAATATCGATGCCGCTTTTTGAAGTCTTGCACGAACTTGAGGACGGGTCACCCCTGATGCCCAAATACAGATGTCGTCTGCATATACCGAGATCTGAGCAGATTGTGGCAATACATCGACCAGGCCGATAAGAGCAAGGTTGAAGAGAACTGGCCTCAGCACTCCACCCTGAGGGACTCCGTGCGAATTTCGGTGTAAGGACGTTAGTCCGTACGCAGTCAGGACAAAAAACGACCTCTCTGATAAATAGCTGCGTATCCAGCTGAACGTGCAGCCTCCGATCTCAGCAGCTTCCATTGTGTCCAAAATGGCCTGATGCGTTATGTTGTCGTACGCGCACTTGATATCCAACAACAATGCAAACAAAAACAAAAATGAAAACTGCACGCTGGCATTTGAGACAACCGTTGTTGCGGGGATGCAACATGAAGAGGAAAAATAATGAGGTTTCCTCGTAGTGCATAAGGGCAAGGAGGCAAAGCATCCGCGAATTACAGCGATGCACTTACGTACGAGTGGGCTTGGTCTCAGGAAAGCAGCTTAAAAAGCAGAAACGATGCGACAATCTGCCGTCGTGGTGGTTTCACCGGAATACTTATGTGCGAAGGGGCACAGCATCCGAAAAAGTGAAGAGGAAGAGAGTTTGGTTGCTTTCATTATTGCCGTCGACGGGCCGGATCCGTTAAGAACTTCGTAACACGCTTCAGACAGCACGCAAACGGACTAAATTACGCAAACACTAGAAAAGGATCTGTTCAGACCTTGTCTAAGAAATGCTAATTGACATTTTTATGAAGTAAAATTGTCAATAAATGTTTTTGCACCTTATTCAAAAGCTACATTTCTCAAAATTAGGCAGTTTGGATCATAAGTTTTTCCCGGATAATACGTTTTTTTCCACAGTTTTTTAAAGAAACATATCAACGAGGTTTCACTGTATGTGCTGTGACTGTTCCTACTGCAGTCTCCAATTCTGACTGGCACCATATTTGAGGAACCTTGGGCCTTCCAAAATTTTACTCACCTGCAATTGCATCTGTGCTCTTGCAACCTATCATGAATACAACGATTCACTCAGCTCCTACATGTACTCATTTGCACAAAAGGGGAATACTATACATCTCTAAGCAGAAACAAAAAAAAAAACAATAGGAGTTTTGGATGCTCCAACATGTCACCTGCTCATTATATGAACTTGTTCTCCAGCAACAGCACAAAAACTATAAAGCTATGAAAGGTTCAAATACTACTGCAACAATCTATCATTTCTCTATATAGTTAATACATTTGCAGATTGTCTTCATTCTCAGTCACTTACCATGTGCTTGGCCAGGATTATGGTAAGGATCTTGTCCAAGAATGATGACCTTCACCTGCAGCAAGAAAAAAAAAGGAGAATTTATAAGCTGATAGCATAAGTACACCTAGCATTTTCTTTTTACGCGTTATTTTTATATGTTATAAATAGCACAGACAGCATTTTGCAGAAGTGTGATAATACAGCACTGTAGACGTTATATACCACTAAGAATGCAGCTACAGGACACAATAATGAAGATTTAGTTATCAAATTGTGACGTATAATTCGTTTTTAAGGAAAGGAAATGACACAGTAACTGTCTCACATATTTCCATGGACATGCGAACCCGCCCTAAGGGAAGGAATAAAGGAGGGAGTGATAGAAGAGAGGAAGAAAGATGTAGCGGAGGTCTCCATTATAATTACGACCACCTTGTGATCTTTAGCATGCACTGACATCACACAGCACATGGGCGCCTTTTGTGTTCCGCCTCCATCAAGATGCGGCCACCGCGGTCAGGTTCAAACCCGGGTACTCCTTAAACACTAAGCCACAGCTGTTTTAGAACTCTCCGAGTTCTTCTTTTTAATGCAAATCGAATATTTCAGGCCACCTTTCCGTTTAATTCTGAATTATACATGCACTTTGATTACATACATGGCAAAATTACTTTTGAACAGTAATTGAATTACATTACTAATAACTTTCCTAGAAATCTCAGAAAAGTAATTAATTTATTACAAATTACTGCTCTCAAAAGTAATGACCTACCATTACTTCCCCAAACTAATGAAAATTACTTTGAAATTAGTTTTTAGTTTCAACGCATAAAAGTTGTGCATTGGTCATAGTTCCTACTAAATTTTCAGATTTCTTTGTTTGCACCGCCACTGAGCTTCAAAGTGGACATCGGAAATTTTGCCCCTTTGAAGAAAGGTAGACCTAGTCTATTGAACAGCCGCTTTGCTGACATAGATGAGGTCAACTTAATCGCAAAATTTTTACAGTTGCTCGCATCGCTCTTCAATCAGAAGTTCATCGTTCAAGGCGTAATATGGTCCCACCCTCTTGATTATGGAAGAATTCGCCGTAAGCATAAACAGTGGGAGTGCATAGATTGCTCGTTCACGCTCACTGTCCCGGAGATGCACCAGGGTGCAGACAAGCTCCCAATTCTGCTGCACAGTTCCACTTGTTCTGGAGGCACGTTTGCTGAAATAAATTGCATGTCACGGTGACCCTAAAGCCTGTGTTTCCCTCGAGTTCAAAATGGGGCTTCGAATCCAACCACAGGACCTAGTTTTCCATAAAACTAACAACCAAGTTTGTGAGATGTCACTTGAGAATTCCTGTCAGTGTGGTGACGTGACAGTATATATGAAGCAGTCTAGAGGGAAGTACTCACTCAAGCACCCGCAGTGTGTCTGTAAGAAGGTGCAATGGGGCATGCCATGGTCAATGAGCTCTCCTGGTGAACCTGCGGTGCGCCTGTGTTTGCGACTACCGATCGTATGCAGTGCTGGAAGATGCGAAGCAGTCCTATTGACCCTTCACCAAGGCAGTGCTGATGCCTGTGCGCACATGACCTCTCGTCCATGTGTGCCACTTCGCTGGAGTGCAGGCTATTGCTGCAAGCACGTTTTTTTTGCTCTGTAGATGCTCAACCTCACAAACGCGAGGCCAAAGCATGACTGATACAAGGAGAAGCACAAACTCATTACTCAGCTAGGTAATTTCGCTGGTAATTGATTACTTCAGCCATGAAATTACTGCCCCAAAGTAATTCATTACATTACTAAACTGCCAGCCCAGAAAAGTAATGAATTACATCACAAATTACCGAGAAAAGTAATCTAATTGCTGCCATGTCTGCTTTGATATATTCACCACTAAATTGTACTTTAATCAAGGTAACCTTGATTAATACATGTTATTTTTTGGCAGTGTACTGATTTCCAAACTGCATTTGTCCAGCAAGCTGCAGCATAAAGTCAACTAAGTTTTAAGAAATTAGTAACATTGTTATAAAGCAGTGAATTTTGATGCAGGACTGAAGAGCACGGTGCACCAGTTTTCTTAGTCAGCATGGCAGGTAAACTCCCAGATAGACAGTCTTGCAAATAATCTTGATGTTGAGATTTGATGGCTACTCGTTGATGACTACACTAAATGATAAAGTGTTTTCTAATTACCTAGGTGTTCAAGTAACTTCCGTTGGGAGACTGCACAGGATGGGCCGTAAGCAGGCAACCAAGCACCGGCCTATCATTATGAGGTTGATAGACCATTGAGAAAAAAACGAACGCGCTGTGTAACAGCCACAAGCTCAAGGGGCAAAGTATTTCAGTTTCAGAAGATTTTTCAGCAGTGACTCGGCAGATTAGGAAAAACCTTTGGGACAGCACGGCTGAACAAAGGAAAGCAGGTATAAAAGTAAGGCTTCAGTACGACAAAATTATGATTGACAAACAAATATATCAGTGGGACAGTGCTCAGATGGCAAGAGTGCCAGTCAACCCGCATCCTGAAAGCCCTAAACAGCACTGACTTAATGACTGTAAGCACTGTAACCGCACACAAACCTTATATTCTAGTAATAACTGAAACCTGGTTACATAGTGACATCACAGATTGGGAAATAACACCCAATGGGTACAATATTTACAGACATGACAAACTCCCATGGCAGTGGCGTTGCTATTCTTCTCAAAGAAACGCTGAAGGCTAATAGGCTGCCTGATATTACAGGAATTGAATGCGTTGTTGTAAAACTTTTTCTTAATGAATGTAATTTAATTGTACGAGGATTCTATCGTAGACCAAACTGTGACAACTTCTTCGAAAACCTTAATGAGTTCTTGTGCGCCTGCAGGAAAAAGCGCTGTGCTATGCTCCTTAGGGGAGACTAATGTTCCATCTGTCAAATGGAATGATTTTCCTGAGCCCCTTTCAAGTGCTTCTGAGCCTTTCATTGACATAGTAGTTCTCCACAACCTTACTCAGCTTGTCAAAGAACCTACTCGTGTTCTACTCGTGTCCACAATAACACACTGTTAATTCTGGACCTTTTTCTTGCATAAAGTTGAATGGCGCAAGGGAACGAACAGAGGACGACACAGAGAAAGAACGCCTGTGTCTTCCTGTGTTCTGTGTCTTCCTACGCAAAGATCATTGCCATACCAAAAACAGAAAATCCGTCCCCCCTCACGTCATACAGGCCAATTACTTTACTTTGCACATGTGCTAAATTGCTCGAACACATAATATACAAACACATATCCGTCTTTCTGGATGATAACGCATTAGTTGATACCAGACAACATGGGTTTAGGCGAGGTTTTCCACCGTAAGTCAGCTCATAGAAAGAGTTCATGATTTAGCAGCAGCTTTAGATAAGCAAAGCCAAGTTGACATAATATTTCTCGATTTCGAAAAAGCATTTGACTGCGTCTCTCACTCCAAGTAACTACTGAAACTAACACCCATACTAAAGAACGACACCTTAATTAATTGGATTCAAGAATACCTGTCTTTACGGAAGCAGTGTGTTCAAGTCAATGATTCTGCTTTTTCTTATGCAAACGTACACTCAGGCATTCCACAAGTCTCAGTTTTAGGTTCACTATTCTTTCTGATTTTCATAAATGATATCGTCAGTGACATACGCATCAAGATCAGGCTTTTCGCAGACGACTGCGTCCTGTATCATCAAATAGGTCATGTGACCGATCAGGCAGTTCTAAACACCTCCCTATCTAAAATACAAACTTAGTGCTCGACCGTTGCAAAGACCGTTGCAATGACCGTTACACGCAAAAAGAACCCCTTAACATTTGCTTATAACATTAACAACCAGTGCTTATCTGTCGTTTCCCGCTACAAATATTTGGGAGTGATAATTTCATCAGATCTTAGGTGGAATGAACATGTAACACACACTAACAATAAAGCAAAGAAGAAACTTGGCTTTTTAAAGTGTACGTTAGGAAACGCTTTACCTGAAATTAAAATTTTGGCTTACAATACATTTATCCGGCCTGTCCTAGAGTATGCCGTGATTGTCTGAGATCCACATACACACAATAAATTACCAGACTTGAGAAAGTTCAAAGAAAATCAGCTAGGTTCATCTTTAACTCATAGAGCTGACGCACATCCCCTTCATTACTTCTAGAAGCTGCAGAACTCGAAAGTCTCAAATTCAGACGTTACCGGGATAGGATGAAATTTATCTATTTACTCTACAATAACCAGTTGGGAATAGACAAAAGTTTATACATTCTGCCAGCTAACCACTGCTCTACGCGCTCATATCACACAAAAAAAGTCCTAGATTTTTCGTGCAGGACTAACGCACTTAAAAATTCTTTTTTTTCCGCGCACTATTTACGATTGGAATGCGTTATTCGCCGACACAGTTTGCACCTGATTTGCACCTCCACTTGTTGGAAGTCTGTTTTTCGGATATATTTTTGTATTTTAGGAATGACTGTGTACAGTGAGACAAACTGGAAACTGCAGCGAAGCATTCCCCCAAAATGTCAGCCTGTTCCTTTATGCCTGTTTGTGTCCCAGGTGTTGCCAAAAAAGGAGTTGTGAATGGTGAGAAAGTGCCATTTAATTTTAGAACCTGCTGCCACATTTTTTTTAAATGTTATTTGACTGTTTATAGATGAAACATAACATTGCCATGAGGTTTTCTATGAACTGCGACGGACGTACCAAGCTTTTGCTCCTGCCTTTTTAAAATCTACGACATTCTCTTGTGTCGGGTACCTATGAAATTTACCCCAAGCTCTATTTTGCAGTTTTCTTTGCTTCCTTGCAGCATTTTGTCCACCATATTTTGTGGTTTTGTCGCACCACTCCTGAAGACAAAGGAATAGCTAAGTGTGCGGCAGCTATGATACAATTCGTGAACTTTTCATTTATTTGATCATGCTCAGATTTTCTAACACAATTTTTTCTAATGTGGCTTTTGCTCTAAAAAGTTGCCAGTCCACTCAATGCAGCTTCTAATGCCGCGGTTTTGCTGGGATTATTTCTGGTGGAGATGTCAAACTGATTAATATAGGAAGGTGATCGCTGCCATATAGGTTGTCAATGACATCCCATTGAAAATTGTTAAAAACACAAGGTGAACTATAGACAAATCTAAACAGCTCATTTTCCCCAAGGTTGGGGAGCAGTATATGGCCTTTCCATATTTAAAACACATTACTTTAGAGGATAAATATGGTATCTTCGAATACCGTATTTATTTCCTTGCGTAATGAACCCACTTGCATAATGAACCCCCCCCCCCCCCCCCCTTGACGATCAATTTTTTTTTTTTCGCCTTTAGCTTTCTGTAGCTGGTTCTTTAGTTTTCGCACTGTCCGCAGTGCAGACCTTGGCAGCGAGCCAAGATGCTACTGGCCACCGAAAACATCACTTGTTTGTTTATCTTTTGAGGAGAGCTCCTGCCAGAGGAGTGGGGGGAGGGGGCTGTGGGGCACGCTCGACGGAAAGACGTAAGCTAAGTCATTCACATTACGTGCTCGTCAACGTCCTGTGTGTTTTAGCCTCGCGTAAAAAATGCACGCCTGACCATCAGGGCCGGTGTTCGGGATGTTCGCGTTATCTGACACGTGCGGCGGCGTCGCCGGATCGCGTTAAAGTGAATGATGCTAAACACCAGCGGCACAAACCGTCTGACCGCGCGTTTTGTTGATGACGGAAGGTCAGGCGGAGGTATGGTATGAAATATCGACCCCTATAAAAACATCTGTAGAAACTTTTTTTTCCCGCGTAATGAAACCTCCCTTCAAACTGATGTCAACTTTTCTGGAAAAAAAGTGGGTTCATTACACGAGTAAATACGGTATTTGGCCACTAGTCATAGCGTGCGCTCCCCCAAAAAGGGAAGTGAGCATTAAAATCCCCAACTACTAGAGAGGGCTCTGGAAGTTCATCGATGAGTTCTTGTAGATCATGGACTCTTAACGTAAAATGTGGAGGACTTAATACAGCACAGACTGTTATGGTTTTACAGTTGACAATGCTGACCGCAACGGCCCCAAGTTTTGTTCCGAGTTCGATTTCCTGAGCAGGGACGCTGCTTTGAACAACAATCGCGATGCCTCCAGAGTGTCTATTTGCCTGCTCGCAACAGCGTCTAAAGTTTTATGTTTCAGGATATTCACATCCTGTGGACCAAGATTGGTTTCCTGAAGGCATAAAGCTATGGGCAACACTGACCCTAAAATATGTGTTATGTCACTGTAATACCTCAATAGTCCTCTACAGTTCCAGTGGACTAAAAAAAACCATGTTTATGTTTGGGGTGAAAATGTTAAGGGGTTTACTTATGTTCTGCGCCCGTTATGAGAGCTCCGTCTTTTTTTTTCACACAACAAAGCTGTTCTGCTGCAGCAAAGCAGGTGGACTGGGAGTTACACCCATCACCTTGCCAAAGGTGCTGGAGGACCACGAAGCCGCGAATGTCCGATTTTCAGGCCTCCCCCGGTGGGGGGAAGTCCTGCGGGATGCCGATCCATGGACTAGCACTCCCTGCTTTGGCAATGGCAGGGTAGCTTTCACTGTCCCTGCCTGAGGTGCAGATGGCCCTGCTATAGGCTCGGTGGAAGTGGCCTCGGCAGGTGCCAGAGTGTTGTGTGGTGCTACGCCCCTGCACACCTTATCAGCGAAAGTTCAGTTTTGCTATGAACGAGAATGTGTTGGCAAGCGCCAAACGCCTCCTCGCTTCTTTAAATGAAATGTTTTCTTTGGTCTTTATGGCAATTATTTCTTTTTCCTTTTTTCCAGGACAGACATGCCCTGGAATACACACCGTGGTCTCCTTCGCAGTTTGCACCGCGTAGTACTGAGTCACATTCCTCAAAATGGTGGTCCTTCGAAGCGCATTTCGCACAAGTTTTGCGGCCGCGGCAACTCTGTGAGCCGTGGCCAAACTTCTGACAATTTAAACATCAGCGGGGATTGGGTATATAGTATCTGACATTAGCTTTCAGGTATCCAACTTCAGTAGTTTCAGGCAAGGTGCTGATGTTAAATGTGAGGCCCATGTGTTTAGTATCTATTTCTTTCTTATCCTTGCGGATTTTGATTCTGTGAACGTCAATTACATATTGGTCAGAGAGTCCTTGAAGCATTTCAGCTTCTGTTAGATGGGTAAAGTCAATTTCAGAGATAATGCCTCGGAGTGTGTTGAGAGACCAGTGGGGAGTCACGGAGACAGAGATGTCTCCTACAGACGCAATGTTTGAGAGTTTTGAGCACTGGATGCTGTCACGCAGTTCAAGGAGTAAGTCATCGCTGGCCGTTTTTGATACCTTGTAGCCAGGACCCAAGGTATCTGTTAAGCATTAGGACACAAGGAATGGGGATATTATTCTGGCTTGTTTTTCTTCACATTCACTGTGGATTACATGGAACTTTTAGAAAGTTGGTTTCTTTTTTGCGAAAAAGTCTGTTGCTTTGTTCCGCAAATCTTTTCAGAGTGCGATCACGTTCGGAAGGGGGGGAGCCATTTTTCAGTCATGGTGCCAGCCACCCGCCACGGAGCCCAACTACGGGATGGGACAGGAACTTGCAAGCAAGTCCATGCCAGCTATACACCCCAACTATAATCCAAAATATGACGAAGCTCAGGGTAGTTCGTTACACAAGGTTAACTCTCTCAGCCAGGAAAAAAGGAAAAACCAAGAAGCGAGTAGGAGATAGGACAACTGTGAGAGATAGGAAAGTGAAAGATGTGAGGGAAATAGGAAAAGCCAACTGCAGATTTCTCCCGGTCGGATCAGGATGGAGGTGCCGTTTACAGGAAGCTGGGGCAAAAGTGGTGCGTTGCCACCGCCGAGGGGCCTTAAAGGTCCAAACGCTCGGCATTGCTCCACCAGGTTCCCCTTTTCCCTGACGCTGCGATGCCATGCACGGCTAAGCACGAGTGCTCGGGTCTGTGGTGATGCACTGTTCACCAGCGGATGCTCAGGAACCCGTGGTGTCACAACTCACCAACATCTGCACGCTGCAGATGCCTCTGCAGGGTTAGTGCAGATGTTTACAAGCCATCAGACAACAGCCACCAGACACAACTGAAACTGAATTGAGACTTCACGGCAGAAAATGCTTGGTGATTCAAAGATGTAATTGGAAATTTCACATGTATGATTAACAATAAATTTCTTATAAATTACACAAGAAAGCAAAGAGCAAATAATATGTTAGTGCTCAGGGTAAGTAAATAAAGTGCTGCAAAGAAACCAAGACAAATGCAAAAAGAAAAATCAACGCTGCGCATACATAACACATAAAAATAAAGTAACGGCTACTGGCAAAAACAAACAAGTGCCAAGTAAAATTTAATTTTCCAACTATCCTCAGAGTTTAAAATTCAAATTGCTGTCAAATGCAGTATCTGCGAACATACACATTTAAGCACCCTAAAAAATACTGTAAAAAAAATTAAGAATACAGTTCAGCCTCAGTACTGAGCCTCACTATTCCTTTGCTATATCAATTTTTTCGTTATAAACTGATTCATCATGCCGAGGTTCTGCTGTAATAGCAAATAAGTAGAAAGCCAAGCTCTGTCCCCGTCTTACCTTGTTCACCTCGCAAGCCTTTGTCCAGGTGAAGACGTTTTCGTGTGATGGATACACGGTGTGCCTTTTACGCTCCTCCTGAACAAAATTGCTGAGCTAGAAAAGAATTTCACACCAAAAATTGGTAACTCCAACCACAACATTGCACTCTCCATAGACACGCTTGTATGCAACTGTACAAAGCACAGATTTTCCACGTCCTGAAGGCCCGCTCCCCATGAAATTGTCCAGAGAAACACTTCCCCAGAACTTTTTACCGCCATATTCAAGCATTTAAAGGCTAATCAGACAAATTCTTTTTGACAACAAATACATTGCTCACCGTCAACCATACAGCATATTACAATGCATACTGAACAATCAAA
Organism: Amblyomma americanum; assembly: GCA_030143305.2. Lineage (NCBI taxonomy): Eukaryota > Metazoa > Arthropoda > Arachnida > Ixodida > Ixodidae > Amblyomma > Amblyomma americanum. The sequence continues at coordinate 100,863 of JARKHS020014608.1, read as the reverse complement.
ATTACAACGAAGCTAAAGAAGCAAGTTTACCTGCTTATCAAAAGTAATAGAAAAGTTAACTCATTGCATTTCAAGTAGTAGAGAAGATGACATATCATGCGCCACTTAAGAAGATGGCCATTAATGCTGCTCCCAGATGAACCGCCAGCTCAATTGCAATCACCTTTACACACAAGGGGCACTAGTATGCTATAACGTTTGAAAGCAGCATTCAGCATGTTTTCCACGAAATAATTTCAGATACGGTATTGTCTACGGACTTCTCAGTCAAGAACTTCTCAGTCAAAAAAGTGGCAGCAGCATCTGTTAGAAATGCGAAATTAGCATCGGAAAGGTTTCTGCAGTTTTTGTCCCCACCACCGTTCTCACGAAATTTTTCTTGAGTAAAAAAATTAGCGCAAAGTAAAGACTGTCAAAAGAGAGAAATATAGGACAACTCACTACTGACAAACTGCTTAGCTTGCAACCACTAATAAAGATTCTGGTAAGATATTTTGCAGGAAAAAAAAAAACTCAAATGTATACTTAAAATCCACTGCCAAATGTCCCCTTGGTTTGAAATTTGAGTGCTCATAAGGCAATTGCTGAACCAAGAGTAACCAGAATAGTTACAAGCCTCTGAAACAAACTTACATCAAAACATCAGCTTTGTTTACCAGTCACCTTATTTTTTTAACAGCTTAAGCCACAACCACAGAAGCCCATATAATGCCTGCTACCCCTAGATGATCTCAAACACACACCCCTTCCTGTAGCACAAGCCACAGCACAAGCCACAGCCCATTAAAGTTAAGAACTTCTCTAACATGACATGAAATTTTCAAGCACAGCCCATTTATGACAAGATAGAATACAGTCATGAGCAAGCTTGTCTAGAGCACTGCAGTGGTGGCCAGAACAAATAAAGAGAAGACAGTGCCACTGCAGCGTCAGGGGCAAGGTGCTCGTGCTTTTGTTGCCTGTATGTCTCTACAGTTGCATTCGAGCACAATTGTCAGTGATTAACAGTAGCGGCTTCAGATTTTACTCTTCCTTTGCTCTGTAGAGCAGTCTAGACAACCCTGCTCACATCTTCATGTTAAGAACAAGCTACTAGGCCGTAGCATTTAGCGCTTGGCTTCTGTCACTAATCCCAGAATCATAATGAGCTTTTATTTAGCTAAACAATCAGTCAACACAAAAGATATGCAGAAATTGATCTCTTAGTCAGTGGCTATATCAGGGCCTCCTACCACTGTCATGCGAAACTAGATACAATCGAAGTGTCGGGTGACAAAGAACAATTAAACAAGAACAAAAAGAACATGACCAATAGAATACAACAATCGGCCTAGTTCAGGAAAGTCACTCTTAAACCAGTATGAGACTTATTCACCACATGTACACAAGTAAAAAGTGATGAATACAACAAATGGAGAAAATACAGTTGAGGCCACTTATAATGAACCTGACGGTCACACGGATTTCACTCACTGTGCACCCAGAGTTGTTATAGCCAAGCATACAGTCAAGCAAAAGTGTAATTTCGTTTAAAAAGTTCATTATCCATGTAAACAGACATTACTGTGGTGTATTCCAAGCACTACAGCAGGGTCACGTGCTCCTTGCCAAAATCTTGCCGATGAGCTACTTTATTTGAGACGATACTGCTAATCGCGGTCAAAGCTTTCACGGCAACTGGTGGTAGGTCGGCATCCTCGTCTCTGATCTTCGACAAGCTTTTGTGGACACAGCGACGAAGTTAGCCCAGCGCACGTGAGGGTGCTGTTTGCTGCCTGCACACTACCTGCAGCGCAGAATGTGGAGAGCCAATTGAGCAGATAACCCACATCATGTGACCGGCAGGGCCAGCAAGGCATCCACGAAACTGGCATTCACACTTCTCACATCGCAGCCAATGGCTGATCAATGACCATACGCAGTAGTTTCATTTTCAACACTGCCTCTGTCTCGGACCCGCTGAGCGTCTGCCTCCACTTCATAATATGCTTTACCCAGCTGTCACACACGCATCAATTTTCCTTGTAGCCGACTGGCGCACACTTGAATAGCCCTGAACTGCAGTTTGAATCCCTCCTATCTTACTGCTTTTTTGGGGTCACCATGCTCAGACAAAAGGAAGGGTGTGTGTGTGTGTCTGTGGGAGGGGAGATCACAGAGCTGGGAGACTTTTTCAGGCCTCCGCACTGGCGGGAAGCGCGCGCTTTTTTGACTGTGGGGGGTGTTTACAGTACCTCTTCGTTTGCTCTAACCGAGTCGTGCAGCCAAGGTTGTTCACTTTATCTGAGATGAAGTTCTATAGGGCTAATACATATTTTGACCATAGCACCGCTGTCATTCGTAATAAGCAAAAGTTTTTTTAGCTGTGGCTGTTATAGGTGGGCTCAACTGCAAATGAGGGTGAATGTACACAGAGAAACAGTACAATGGTAAAGGTCACAGAGAAAAGAATGAGGAGAACAGTATTGGTTACAGGGAATCAGTTTCATCAGGGGTCGCATTTCAATGGTGGGAAACACAAAAGGTGTCTGCGTGCTTTGCGATGTCAGTGCATGTGAAAGTATCCCAGGAGGTCAAAATTAATCGAGAGCCCTCCAGTACAGTACCGTTCATAGCCCATGTGCCACTTCAGGACATTAAACCCCACAATTTAAAATTCAACTAATGCAAAAGTTTGTATCAAAATGTTTATGCAGTTGAGTATTATGCCCAGTCTATACCCCATCTCAGTAGTCCCTTGCAGCACCACCAAGGTGCAAATGAGTACAAGCATAAAATCGACATATGGGGTAGCATGCTTTAAAGTTCCCAAGCACCAAATGCCATCTGTCTGACTATAACATGCGTTTGCGTAACATATGCAATTTCCATAGCTTAGCATGCGCAGCTCTTGCGTACACTGAAACAGCTTTTCCAACATAGTGGCATACTTCTAAGCAGGACCCCTGGCTTTGGAGTGAATTTGCCATTGTTACTAGGTTTTTCAGTACGTTCACTGGCCATAAATGGGGCATCGGGCTTTCGTTTAGTCTCATCTCACCCACAGCAAAATCCATGAGTGATAAATTTGCTTTTTTTATTGGGTGATGCTTCAGCCTCTCCTAGGCCAAAAGAGGAGTGCCGGTTTGTTCACAAAAATGGTTTTTATCTGAAAACCGGATGGCACCACCAGGCAGAAGTCATTGACGAGTCTCCTGTTGCAGATCTGACAAACAGCATAACATATCGTATAAAACTTGCTTTTAGAGTACATACGCTGTACTAAAACTGCCTAAGGTTCCTTCAGTGTTTGGTACGTAAACAGGGGTCTATTTATACTATTTTCCTACAATATCTGCATATGCTGCGAGCAGATGCCAAGCAGACGACGAGGGATGCAGGAACTCTTAACACACTCTCGTGGTTGGATGAGGTCTCTAGGTTCCATAGTGCTGCAAGGAAATTAGGAGACGGAGTATAGACAGTAGTTAATAAGAGAGGTAATAAATTGTTAATATAAAATGATTACTAAAACATCATGAGAATTCTGATGCCATAAGCTATTTTTAACACTATGAAAAAGAAGGGCATTATCCTAGCCACGCTGCCATCACTCAGAGGAGAGGCTGCTGACCTGGACAGACCAGAGAGACTGTCGCCACCATGGTTTCACCGCCACAGCCTGAGCGCTGACCTAAGGCCATGCTACATTCGGTGGAGGTTGGGTTTAACATCCCCGTACCACCCTGGATCTCCGCTGCCCCACGCTACTGACTCCTGCTATGCCCGAAGATGCCCACAACCAATCCATGCAGGTGGGCTCCCCAGTCCTCTGTTCTGGATCCCTCCGGCAGCGGGGCCCCGCCCCCTTCAGCAGTACTGACGATCATGACGCTGAAGACTGGCTCACATCATACGAGCGGGTGAGCACATATAACAAGTGGGACGATACTACCAAGTTGAACAACGCCATTTTTTATTTGAACGGCGTTGCCAACCTGTGGTTTCGAAACCACGAAGCAGACTTTTCTACGTAGACTGCTTTCAAGACGAACCTCACCGAAGTGTTCAGACGTCCTGCTATGCGCAAGCTAAGCGCCGAACACCGCTTGTGCGAGCGCTCTCAGCAGTTGGGTGAGACATTCACAAGCTACATCAAAGATGTGGTAAACCTGTGCTTGCGCATCAATGCCCAGATGTCCGGGGCTGACAAGGTAAAGCGTACCATGAAAGCTATCGAAGGTGACGCCTTTCATATGCTGCTGCTGCGACATCTCCGCACCGTTGCCGAAGCCGTCAGTCTCTGCCAGAGCTACGACGAGCTACGCAAGCAGAGGCTAATCACTCGCCAGCACCCAGCGCCTGTAGAGTTGCTTGCTGGCCTGTTGACTGCACCCGACCACTTGCAACTATGGCACACATAAAAGATTTCGTGCGTGAGGAAGCTGCACGTAAACTATCACTTCTGCCATCCCAATCCGTGCAATCTCCATACCTGGCACCCAACCTTTGCACTGTCATCAGCGAACAAGTGCCTGAGGCCCTTCCACCGGTCCCTCCACCCGCACCAGCACAGCCGCCCGCACCTGTCACGGCACCCCTGAACTACGCTGCCGCCGTCGCACGGGCGCGGCCGCCTAACTACCGCCCAACCTACGCTCCACCTCCAGCGTCTATGTCTCAAGTACCTCACGCTCCAACGCCTTTTTTCCAGCCGCTTCGACAATTCGGCAATCCCTGGCATACTAGTGACATTTGGCATATTTGTTACTCTTGCGGATTGCCAGGTCATGTGGCCCGGCTTTGCCGTCGTCGTGTGCCAATCTCCCAAGTTGCCAGTTACTGGTCTCCTTCCAGTGAATACTCACCGCCAGCCGCGCCGTCACAGAGTCGCCCTCTTTCACCTGATCGCACTGCCTTCTCCTCGTCACTGCTCCCTTTCACCCATGCGTCCCGTGCAGATCACTGATTTTATTCTCTATCGCGATGAGACTGACGATTCGCCGTCCCTCGACGTAGATGCTTTCAGCCCGACGGTTCCTACACTCGACACTTCACCTCCAGACGTTTTTCCTTCCCTCCATCGACGCCTCTCTCCCTGCACCTCAGTGCACTCAACTTCTCACTCTGTTTCATCAATTTCGTTCCTCCTTCAATTCACGCCAACCCACTTTGACCCGCACGTCGACTGTCGCCCACCATATCGACACCGGTGACCATGCCCCTCTGCCCATCGCGTCTCCGCCAGTGAGCGCCAAGCTATTCAAGAACAAGTTGACACTATGCTTCAGAGCGGCGTGATTCAGGCCTCACACAGTTCCTGGGCCTCACCCGTGGTACTCGTGAAGAAGAAAGATGGCTCTATTCGTTTCTGCACAGATTACCACCCCCTGAATAAGATCACGCGAAAGGACGTTTACCCTCTTCCCCACATTGATGATGCTCTGGACTGCCTTCAAGGAGTGGAACTCTTCTCTGCTCTCGATTTACGCTCTGGGTACTGGCAGGTCCCCATGGCAGCCAACGATCGCCCTAAAACTGCATTTGTGACCCCTGATGGCCTGTATGAATTTAACGTCATGCCTTCTGGCCTCTGTAATCCTCCGGCTACTTTCGAGCGCATGATGGGCACCATTCTGTGCGACCTGAAATGAAGTCGTGCCTCTATTATCTCGACGACATCGTGAACTTTTCGCCCAACTCTGCGACTCATCTGCACCGGCTGAAGCACATCTTAACCTGCCTTACAAATGCAAACCTTCAGCTGAACTTAAAGAAGTGTTGATTTGCTGCTCGTGAACTGACAATTTTAGGCCATGTTGTGTCAAAAGAGGGCATCCGCCCCGACGTTGCCAAACTTCGTGCTGTGACTGCGTTTCCTAAACCTGCTTGCGTTAACTAGGCATCTGTTTCTACTTTTGACGTTTTATTCGCAACTTTGCGGCCATTGTTGCCCTTTTAACTCAGCTTCTCGGCAGGAACGTGAATTTTTCGAGTTGGTTGCCTGCCTGCGACGACGCCTACAACACTTTGCACAGTCTCCTCACAGCCCCACCGATCTTGTGTCACTTCGACCCACAAGCCCGAACCAAAGTACACACGGACACCAGTGGCATTGGCCTCGAGGCTGTGCTCACCCAACGCAAGTCTGGATTCCAAGAATATGTGGTTGCTTACGCCAGCCGCACCCTCACGAAAGCCGAATCCACCTACTCCAAGACGGAAAAAAGAGTGCTTGGCCATTGTATGTCCCCTTGGCAAGTTTCGACCTTATCTCTATGGCCGCCCTTTTGACGTTGTCGCTGACCACCATGCCCTATGTTGGCTTTCTTCGCTAAAAGATCCCTCCGGTCGCCTGGCTCGATGGGCTCTCCGTCTACAAGAATATAACATACATGTCGTATATTGGTCTGGCCGCAAGCATTAGGATGCTGATGCCCTGTCCCGCTACCGACAGAGCTTGCCAGCCTCTCCACCCTCAAATCCGCTGCGCCTTCGCTCACCACCTGCGACATGCCTTCTGAGCAGCGTAAAGATCACTGGATCGCCTCTCTTCTCGACTTTCTCTCCCATCTTTGGCTCCAGCATCTCATGCCCTTCGTAGCCAAGCTTCACATTTTGCAATTCGTGATGATCTGCTTTATTGGCGCAACTATAACTCTTATGGACGGAAATGTCTTCTAGTCATTGCCCAACATCTCCGGTACCAAATCTGCACCTGTTACCACGCTGACCCGCAATGTGGCCACACGGGAGTATTCAAGACGTACATTCGCATCCGTCTCCGGTACTACTGGCGCGGCATGTATAACTTCATCCTGCAGTACGTCCGCTCCTGCCTGTCCTGCCAATGCCGTAAGCAACTGCCTCATCAGTCTGCTGGAGAGTTGCAGCCACTACATTGTCCGCCTCACCCCTTCGACCGAGTTGGCATAGGTCTATAGGCCCTCTGCCGTACACCGCTGCTGGCAACTGCTGGGTCATTGTTGCCATTGATCACCTGACCCGGTATGCAGAAACCACCGCGCTCCCGGCTGCTACAGCTCGTGAGGTGGCGTCCTTCATTTTTCAGCGCTTTACACTTCGCCACGGTGCTCCTCGTGAACTCCTCAGTGACAGAGGACGAGTATTCTTGTCTGACGTCGTTAAAGCTCTACTCGCAGAGTGCTATATGATTCATCGGGCTTGTACAGCCTACCACCCGCAAACAAATGGTCTAACTGAATGACTTAATCGCACTCTGGGCGACATGCTGGCTATGTACTTTGCTGCCAACCACACAAACTAGGACCTCGTTCTACCCTATATTACGTACGCCTACAACACTGCTACCCAGTCCACAACCGGTTTATCCCCATTTTTTCTGCTCTACGGCCGCTATCCATCCGCTCCCATCAACACAGTTCTCCCATACCGCCCTGCCTCATCTGGATGTACAACTGTTTCTGAAGCAGCCCAGCATGACGAAGACTGCACTGCCGCCAGATTGCACAGTCGCTCACGGCAGACACTCTGGGGCGCCAAAAACGCCGCCATCACGAAGGTCAGCTAGATCAGGATTTCCCACCCGGTTCACTCGTGCGGCTGTGGATCCCTTCCACTGCTCCCGGCCTCTCCAAGAAACTTATGACCCCTATCGCGACCTGGAGCGCACATCCTCTGTCAGATATATTATTGAGCCCCTCACACCGTCACACCATCTCCGCCGAAGTGGTCGCGAGACTGCATGTCCAACACCACAAGCCGTACTACTACCCAGTTGTGTTGTTGGCACCATGAGTCGCCAGGATGGGTCCTTTTCTCCCCGGGGCCATTGTGAGAGCCTGCTGACTTGGACAGACCAGAGACTCTGTCACCGCCGTGGTTTCACCGCCACCTGAGCGCTTGCCTAAGCACCCGTTGCAATGCACAGTCGAACGTGGTTATAGCGAACAGCATGATTTTCTGGAATTTGTTCGGTATATCAAATATTTCGCTCCATCCGAACCCGGTTTTAACGAATTTCAGGATCTAGTTCGTTATAGATGATATTGTGAAGTTGAGCAAAATGCACTAACGAAAGTAATGCCATGCCACTCAACACGCATATCTGCTCCGAAAACAATGTATTGCACAGCAACCTGCACTTACTTGCAGTAAGCGGTGATCTTGGGTTGCACAGAGCACCTAGTAACATCAATGTGAATTACATTCTCAACGCGCGATAAAATGTCTATCAATTCAAGACCGCTTCCTTGTATCTCGGCGCAGCACATCTGCTACGGTAAGTGCTTCATGAAAAGTAGGGCGAAAGCGATTTCCGGCGGCGGCTCCTCGTCCTCCTTGACGCCGGATGCCAGCACATCAGCACGATTTCTACATCCAGTGGGCTTGCCGCCACCGCTACCTCGTGATCAACCATCGCAAAATCTTCGAAGCAGACATCTTGGGGCACAGTTTCAGGAAAGCGGGCAAGTTCTTCCCAAAGAGCGGCAGTGTCGCCATCGTCTTAAGCTGCACTCGCGGCTTGAAGCCGCCTGGCACAGTCCAGCATGCCAAAAACAGTTCACGCGTTTTCACAGTTCCCGCGACAAGCGTTTTCTTACCATCACACTACGACGCACGAGGAGCAACCAAACCAACCGAAAGAGTAAATGTCAACAAAGAAAACATGGAGGATAAAAAAGAGGAGGAGAGCAGTAGGTGAGATGCACAACCAACGTCACATTACCCTCGTTTTCTTTTCTAATGGCTATTTTTTTATGACACTGTTCTGTCCGGTGTCACGATAGGCCTGGAGATACACGCACGTAACTTTATAACGTGGTGAGCAGTTGCCGAATAGCAGCGCTGCACAGTAATGGGGCGAAGCCGGCAAAGACGCTGGGGGCTGCTCGACTGGTTCGTTGCTTCCACCTCCACTCTCAGTTAGTAGTCTTTTTTTTTCTTTTCCAACCCGCACCGCGGCACCAGGAAAGAGAGTAGGCGGGGGAGCGGGCGCATTGAGACCCCCCGGGAGCCGGCGCGCGGCGCCCGTTGGTGATCGTCGACCGTGCACTCATGTTCGCTATATACAATGTACAGTTCGTTACAGAAAGTACATTTCACATGTATGACATAAAGCATAATTCGCTCTACCTGGGTTCCCTACAACCAGGTATGACTGTATACGACATGGAAGTAAAACTTGAAATGATGTTTCGTTGTGCACCCGAAAACTGTGAGTGGTCATTTGCCAGTATGATATCACTGTTGACTGATATGGATGGATGGATTAGATGCCAACGATCAGCGACGAAAGCAGGACATGACAAATTTGGTCTAGGGAGGTTTACCTTTAGCATATTTTGCTGACACCAATGCAGAAGGTTAGCAACATCAGCATTCACTTTCAATACTAGAGAATTAATGCATTTGTCCAAATTCACAACTGCTGTGATGTCAGCGTACAATACACAATGTGCAAAGCTCAGAGAGTTAGACAGGTCATTAATATAAATTCAAAGCAGTAGTGGGCCCGATATATAGCCCTATGGTACGCCCTCATTAGAATGAACACCACAAACGCAGTAGTGGGAAGAGCATTTTGGAGCAGGCTTTGTAGCAGGAAAAAATTCAGTATGGAGCAGCTTCATGTTTTGCAGCAGAAGCCCTATAGTGAGAATTCCATGGTTTAAAAAAAATGACAACACGCCGCATGAAGATTCGAGTGGCACAGTGTTGTAGGCAGCAGTCTTGGCCAGCTCTGCGTATTTTTTAAATGGACCAAATTCATTTGATGTGTAACAAATTAAACTGACGGAAATTTTGTATTGTTAGCATTAGTGCAAATTTTTCTGCGCAGCTGTTTTTTTTACTGTCACTCTAGCATGGTTTTCTTTCTAAAACTTTTTAAAAAATGGCATGAGATTTAAAAACAGGCTCACGGCTCCGATCTTATGTTGTGAAACTAACGCTCTAAAACACGCTTCAATTGAATTAACTTTAGTAGGGAAAGCCAGAATGAACAAGGAGGCCACCACTGTCACAGCGATTATTCCTGGATGAGTGCAGCCACTTTGATTCCTTGCAGTTACGATACCGCAGCACAAGCACGATCCCGCCATCGCCGTTTCACAGCACAGCACGTTTCATAGCCATTTCATAGTGTTTCATAGTCTCCTATGAACCTGTGCAATACCTAGGCACTGCACAGGTTCATAGGAGGCTATTACAAGTTTCTTGTAGTCCAACATAGGTGCACCTCTAGTGACGAAACGTTTTGTCATGCATGCGCAGTCCTAGCCTCAAGAAGCACTACTATCTTCCTCCGCTGATGAATATGATGTCGCCATGTGCTTCGTTGCTTCCTCTTCAAGCGTCTGTGATGAACAAACCCAGTTTGGACTTCCCCGCACCATAATGTATAATTCAAGCTCATGTGGCAGAAGACATCCGGCAACGACACAGCTCGATATCACACATGCACAATGTGGTCAATGTATGCCAAACCACCAAGAATGCTGACCCATCATCAGAAGTAGCTCAGTTTAGTTACAACTCTTATTTATATGAACCAACACTCTACACTGAAGTTTCAAATGAATGTGGCCTATTGTAAAAGCTAATCGGTACAAACTAATTAGTACAAACTAATCGGAAACTCCAATGCTGATAGCTCTGTTAAGCTAGCAAGCACGACTGAAATCTGTGGAATCAAGCTACATCAGCTGGAATGCACCCAAAACCATTTTCACGGCCTTACACTGAACTTATGGGACATGCGGCAATGCTGCACAGAAGCCCTATAATCTGGCAGGACCGCAATTCAGCCCTATTTGAGACTATTAAAAGCAATGTTTTTGTTACATACGCATCCGCTACAGAACGGGGCGGGGTTGGATTCCGTCGTCAGTCCACTTTCTCGTAACATATCGGGAGACGGAACCACAGTCATATCTCTGCAGATCAGCCAGTAGCAGCTCTACATAATAGGCGGTAGCCCTACCCTCTTCACAAGGGGCGCAGCTTTTGGTTGCTGGAATAGTATTTTGGCACACCCTTTGCTGACTTTTATCAAAAATCACCAATTTGTAGCAGCATGTAGCAGGTTTAATGAAATGGCACAGATTGGCACTAGTGGCACAGCATTCCCACCACTGCAAACATTAACTATTTGGTACCTGTCATGCAAGTAACTTGTCAGGAGTAGTAAAGGGGGGCTGGTTTTTTCTAATACTTCTAATTTGGTCAATACAAACAATACAAAAGTAAATACAAACTCAGACTATTTGCCACCACCTACAGCATTTTTTAGTTGATCTGTTAATGAAACAAAAACAAACTTTATTGAATAACCCTTGCTAAGGCTGAACTGGTACAATGAAAGTATTTGAATTTTACAAGACAGCGGGTCGGACATCTTCAAACAGTTTTTCAATTATTTTGCTGAAGAAAAGCAGGATGCACAGGGACGGTTTTTAAAAACTGGCGCGATCTTACTGTGTTTCAGTTCACATGAAATGGTACCTGTTATGACTACAAGATTAACAATAGCACCAGTAGTGTCTGTTCATTGTATTCATTAGTATTCATTGGTCATATTCTGAAACGGATGTCTGCTTGTTGTTGTTGTTCCCACGCACAGCAATACTGTTGTCTTTGATAAGTGAGTGTCTCGTTGTTGTTAAACAGCGGCTTTGGCTTTGTGATGTGGAAGAAAATCCTGGACCCAATAAGAGCGCCCAAGACACCGATGTTCAGGCGAAGCAGCTAAGTGACATATTTTAATTACTGCAGGACAAGTCCACTCGAAGTGTTAAAATAGAGAAGGATCAGGTTGATTTAATCAGCACAGTGAATGAAACACAAAAGCCAGGAGGCAATTCAGAATCACTTATCAGATATTGATAGAAGGCTAACTATGGTCGAAGCCAAAACTGCTACCAGTGAATCGCTTCGGCAGGAATGTCAGCGACTGCGATGCTTTGCAGACAACCTAGCTAGTGAAAACTTTAAATTGAGGGTTAGTCAGGCGGAGCTCGAAAACAGGCAGCGCCGTGATAATTTTCTGTTTTACGGCCTACCTGACGTCAGTTCTGAATCTTGGGCCAAGACTGAAGAAAAACTTGTTAATCTAGTCTCGTCTGACACTTTAAGCAACACCTGAAGACCAACAATAAACTTGGTCAACACCATCAGCATGATCAACCGATAGACTTCTGTATGTGACTGGATTTTTAAAAAATTCCTGTGCACAAAGTACTGGCCTAATAGAGAGAAAACATAGCTCATAATGGTCTACATTCTTTGAGGCATAATTAAACATCGGTACTTGCATGCATTTTCTAGAATTAAGGACAAACTGCTGCCGGATGGGAGTATAGTTTTTGAAGACAAAAGCCAAGCAGCTGATCCAACAGGGACAGGTTTCTTTGACTTGATCTCACTCCCATTGCTCTCTGCGCATGTGCAGCGTTGCTATAGCAACAAAGACATGCTAGACACGTCATTAGCTTCCCACGACGCCGCCGGCCCAAAACCATTTGTGGCGTTATCATGTGCTACAAATTTCAAGTCACGCGCTTGAGCATTCGCACCAAATTTGCAGTCAGTAGTACAGTGTTGCAAGCTTCCTCCGTTACCAAAATTGCAACTCTTCATGGTGGGTTTTGTGTCAATGGCATCTGAAGAAGACATTCTTAGAAGAAATTTGTTAGATTTCAAGGAAGGAAACATGTGGACAAGATATGCACAATCTTTGCGAGGAGTTTGTGAGCCCTCAATGGGACCTCGCCTCCATCAACATAACTTTCTAAATAAAGCACTCTTACAGACTAAAATGTTAATGCATAAGAATTACCACAGCTGCATATATGTTATTACATTATGCTTGCGTCGGCGTGTCCGTCTATAGAGCACACGCTAAAAAAATTAGTTGTGGTTTAACTGCTGTTGAACCTGGTTAGACAGTGAAAGCTCTGGTGTATCGGGCAACTAGACACGGCTTGGCGTCTGTAAAGTTGAGTGCGTTCTGGACAACTGCCAGCACCAGAGCTCATCAAAGTGACTGCGTCTTCATTCCCGTCCGTGTCGCCGCCGTCTATGGCAAGAGCAGCCTCAGTAGGCGCCTTTTCAACGTGCCGATTGATGACATGCTAAGTCGTATGACTTACAATGAGTTATACCATATATAACGTCATCCATTCACCTATTGTTTTTACATTTTGCCACTCTTTTTCAAGGTCAAGCTAGAGGTGATGTCACGTGTTTGGCACTTGTAGTTATTTGCTGCTATAGCAACATATATATCAACTGATCAATTACGGTAATTAATGTGTTTTATTAGTGTTACTTAATTAGGTTTTATGGATTATGGGGTTTTAAAGTCCTAAACCGACTCTGGCTATACACGGTAGTGAAGGGCTCCGGAAATTTCAATTACCTGGGGTTCTTTAACGTGCACCAATATCGCACAGTACACGGGCCTCTAGAATTTCGCCTCAATTGAAATTCGACCACCGCGGCTGGAATTGAACCCTTGAACCCATGCTTTCGGGTCAGCAGCCGAGCGCCATAACCACTGAGCCACCGTGGAGGCTGTTACGCTAAACTTCCTTTTTTCAATGATGTATTACATAGGACATTGTGTTTACTATTAATTATGCTCATTACTATACTATGAAGTCATCATGGTTAATCATACCAACTAGTACATGCTTATCTACTTAGTCTAGCGATCCAGCGGAGCTACGCCGCGGCGAAGTGCAGCACAGCGACTACCTGTTTCTAGACACAGATCAGGTTGCTAGAGACGCCGTTGCTAACTACCTACTACTCCACTCGAGGCTCCGGCAGCCCGCAACAAAACTTTGGTTAGGACTAGTGCAGTAGAGCTTCCGCTCTAGTAAGGATACGAAGTGCACCGCAAACAGATATGAAGGTATCGCATAATGTGAAGCAAGGATACTATTATGATGAAAAGAAACACCAACACAAAGCACGTGACTTGCGGCACAATCTGCACAGCCTCGAACTGCTAGTATGTGGTTTCTAGCACCGCTTTGCCGATCAGCTTAGCGACAGCCAAAGCATATCTAAATTCAACATGAATCATCAGCTAGAACACAGATGCATTTTGCGTTTCGCCTGCATCAAAACACGGCCGCCAAGAACTAATGTGTGTGATACAGGTGTTGTCTGCTCTAACAATGCCTGCAAGGTCCTCAGAGCACCATTTATTAACGCATTAAAATTAGAAGGGTCCATGTAAGCAGTCAGCAACCAGCGGCAGGGGCAACCTGCCCACTGGGCTATGAACGAACTTAGTATGCTACCTTGGATATAACGAACCTTAGTATGCCACCACGGATATAACGACCTTTAATGTGTTGACCTCGGATATACCGAACCTTAGTATGCCAGCTTGATATAATCAGGGGTTGGTCATTTGGGTCTGAACCGAAAAAAAAAAATGATAAAACTACGCCGAACTCAGTTTTCGAAATTCGGTTTTAACCGAAAAAGGTCGATATTCTTGGCGTGCAAGGCATGATAGCTGGCTGTTGAATGCGAGTTACACACATTCAAAACTGCAATTAAGTAAGCAGAAAGCCAGGGGCATGACGGTACGATGGTGTTGTTGCATAAGCAGCGCAGTTGTGCAATTTGAGGCATTGCTCCATTAGCTGACGAGGATGCACCACAGCCTCGCCCGCTGCTAGGTAAGTGTCACGGATCTCCCCGAAGAACACTCGGACCGAAAGAATGGACTAGGCGACAGGTGCACCCACACAGACGCACATGCACCCTACGTGACACACACACTAGCACACAAAACTAGCAAAACTAACAAAACTACTAGCGTTCTACTGTTAGTGGTCGGAGTTCGTGCTCACGGTTGGTTCGGTGCGGCTGCGGCGTTGTATGGATCCAACAGCCGGCATCGAGGCAGCGTTCGACGTGCTTGGGCTGGCGTCGCTGTCTGCGCCGTATAAGCTCCCGGTCCAAGTGCCCGTGGAGGTTATGCCGGTGTTGGAGGCATCACCAGGGTGGGTGGCAACAGCGCTGGAAACACCCCTGGCCGAAGCAGGTAGTAGCGTCCTCCGTTGACTCCCCGGAACGGGCTCAGGAACGGCAGGAAGTCCACGATGCGAAGCCGTGGAACGCGAGCTCACCGGAGCAGTAGCCGGCGTCGATCTCTTCCAGCCAGAGCATCCCTGACCCGCCGGAGCCTCTGCTTCTCTGTTCTTTGCCCCCGTGCCTCGCTCTCGCTCGCCCTTTTATAGCCTTAGCGTTAGTCCATGTAAGCCTTGTCGTCGTCGTCTTCTTTTCTCCACCAATCATCTCTCTCCACCTCACCGAATGCTTCTTCATCTTCTTTATTCTTCGGTTAATCCACGTCGTCTTCTTCATACCTCTTTCCTTCATAATTTTGTTTTAGACTCCTTATCATATGTGACACTAAGCGCTGCTTGTTTACCATCATTGGCTTAGAGCAGCTAGTCGGTTAAGTAGGTTGATCCACAGCATGCAGGACACTGACGCGAAACCGTGCATGGGCTTACCCGCCACGGTGGCTTAGTGGCTAAGGCGCTCGTCTACTGAGCCGGTGTACCTGGGTTCAAACCCAACCGCGGTGGCCGCGTTTCAATGGAGGCGAAACACAAAAGGCGCCCATGTGCTGTTAAAGATCCCCAGGTGGTTGAAATTACACCGAAGACCTCCTTTCTTCTTTCACCCCCTCCTTTATCTCTTCCCTTATGGCTTGGTGGTTGGGTGTCCACCAGATATGCAAGACAGCTACTGCGTCATTTCCTTTTCTCAAAACCAATTTTCTTTTTTTTTTTCATCACGAAAAGTATGTTCTGGCTACCGTGACAATGGAGTTGCAGTTCTATCACTGCCATCAACATGCACACCAGGTGATGCCCCGCCCTCGCGCTGAACGCAGCGTCACAACTACACATTAACATGTCAACCTAGTTCTTAGATTTAAACTTCAACTTGTCTGCCGGCTATCTCATTTAACTTGAGTTGCTCTTTAATTACGACAGCAATTTCTTCTGCAAGTACAGCTGCAACTACTTCCACTAGCACGCTAATTACTGGCAAATTAATTGTTTGTGATGAGAACACGAAGATAGACTTCAAGTGACTTATGACCACACAGGACTGCAGCGTTGAATCGCCGAAGTCAGTATTTCATTCGTCAAAATTAACACCCATTGAAAAAAAAAAATGAAACCTGGGTTCTGCAATAAAAACTGACAAAAGTCTGCCAAATTTTCAAAAAATATAAACCGAAAACTCAAACCCCTAGTTATAAAGAATTTTGGTGTATTACGTCAGATGTAACGAATCTAAGCATGCCACGTCGAATACAACGAACTTTCGTGTCTGGAACTCGCATATAATGAACGTAGCGCATTGTCCTCTGGTATAATGAATCAAAGTGTGCCACAGTGGCAACAATGAACTTTAGTGTGTCAACCTCGGACATAAAATAACGTCTGGCTGCTAATGGATTAAAACGATCGACCAAGAATCGCCTAAGAGTATTTTTTCCCAAGTTCCTGCTATGCCGCACGTGACTCTAGAGGGAAGCGGCCTAGTGCTTGCCCTTCACAAAGAAATGCAAACACAAAGAAAACAAATGTGTGCACCAAGGCATCGAGAAGCGCAGAGGACTGCGTCACTGATGTTGTGTTCGCAGAGCCATCCCTGTGATCCAGCGACACTCACCACCTACATGCATATTCAGTAAACACCCCCATGGAAGCAGACGACTGCACTCTCTGAGCCTTCTTCCCCGGCACTGACAAAGTAGAATGCTCAAGCATCTGACTTGAACTTGCAGTGCACACTAGCATAGCGAATGGCTTGGGGCAGCGGCACCTTGGGAAGCAGACGAGCCACCTAACCGTGTCTCTGTCGCTATAACAATGCTGTGCATGCGCAGAGATCAGTGGGGGTGAGAATAAGTGATAAAAACTTCTGCCGATCCAACAAGCTTCTCCACCTGCCAACGAACAAGCAACCAAAAGCTCGGCTTGGTAGGTGGGCGAGTTGCTCATTTGTTTTGAAACTTACAGTAACATGACTGCAGTGTTTTGTTAGAAGAGTGATGGCTCTTCCTTTTGATTTTAATTATAACGAGCAGCCGAAACAACATCGTGAAGGAACCGCACAACTTGGCCACAAGTAAACGGTTGCTCCTCCAACTGGCAGGGAGGGGATGCAGACCCTTTTTTCAGCTGCTCAGCCAGCCTTTCTGAAAACTGTAGCCGTGGGCAACGCCAGTGTTTTGGTAATTACCAAAAAAAAATTAGGCAAGTACCGATGTTTAATTACATCTCAAAGAACCTAGACAGTATGTTACCTTGTGAGCGAAGTAGTTGGTGCAGAGGAATTATTAAAAATCCAGACAGATAAATTCGGAAGTCTCTGTACATACAAAAACAACAGCTTGAGAACCAAGGCATAATGGCAAGACGCATACTTGTAATTGGGGAAATCAACGTAAAACTTCAGAATGCATGAAGTATGCGACACGCAGGCATGAAAGCTGCAGACTTTTTTGAAGAACTAAAGCGGCTGTTTGGGCTTGTTGGTCAGTGAACATGGTAAAAGAATGCAGCGCGAAAAAAACAAGGACGAACAGAAGTGGACAGGACAGGGCGCTGACTACCAACACATTTATTCAGAAAGATGAGCAGCTTATATAACGCAGTCCAACACCCACGTGACCAAGAAAATAGCAAACGCGTTCAACTATCTAATACAAAAAAAAACAAAACGAAGTACAATATTGTGTACTTCGTTTTGTTTTTTTTTGTATTAGATAGTTGAACGCGTTTGCTATTTTCTTGGTCACGTGGGTGTTGGACTGCGTTATATAAGCTGCTCATCTTTCTGAATAAATGTGTTGGTAGTCAGCGCCCTGTCCTGTCCACTTCTGTTCGTCCTTGTTTTTTTCGCGCTGCATTCTTTTACCATGTTTTTTGAAGCTCCGTACCACACGCACACAAGGAATGGCAGAGAATGCCTAAGGCCTTAAGCTTGTTAATATCATTATTGGAGTTTGTGCTACATGCCCAGATTTAATGTCATTATATGAAAGTCACAATGACGATAACGCCTGCAATGCAGTCAAAAATTTCACCTGAACATAAACAATGCTAACGAGCATAGTATCTCGGCAAAGTCTGTGTTCTTGTTTGACAAGTAGAAAAAGTGGCCTAAGCTCGCGTGCCAGAAAACAAGTCAATGCGTGACAGAAATGCTGGTAAAAATGGCGCCCTTCGCATCGAAAATGCAGTAGAGATGGAGATGCCTCATTTGCGTAAATCATTTGCTGCCGGATATGAAACTTCCAGTGGAACGGGAAAGAGAGGACGCATTGCTCAGGCGAATGAGTTGTGGCGAACTCAGTAGATCGCGAAAGGCAGTACGGCTAACTGCCATTAAATTTATGCCTGTGTCACCGCATGAGTTGCCATTAAAACTTCATTAAGCATTTAATGGCACTTGCCCGTACGTGTGACACGGTGTAGCAATCGAATGCGCGTCTCCGCTGTTCAACTTGCCTTAACAAAATAGTCTTTGGAGAATTCCGGCTCAAGAGCGGCAAACCAGGTCAAGCCAACGTCAGCAGGAACAATGGGAGTCGCACGAGACTGTAGTTTGATTTTGGCCATAAGCCGTTTCTTTTCGATATCGTTGGCACAGGAAAATAAGCCGTCATCAGAGGTGGTCCCGCACTTGGCTTTCTTTAGTGATTTCCCCTGAAAGCAACACAAAAAGAACAGGAACGCCAAAAGTTGCAACAGGCCTTTGTTAAGCAGTGTATTTCGTGAACAGAAACAGCCGTGACGTACCGCATCTTCAGATGAAAGCGGTCGCTTGGGAGTGGCAGTTGCTAGAGGCTTGAAAAAAGCCGATATCTGCTTCTGGCCAGGCATTCTGCCAGTTAAGTTGCAAGCGGATGAATAACGCGAAGAGTAACGCACTGGAGCCAGCAGCAGAGCAGTCCGTAACGATACGTATTAGCTCAGTCGTCTCCACCACGCTAACATGCAGCCGCGCAACTTCTTGGCAGTGCCGCTACCGCTACTTTCGCGCCTTGCCGTGCTTTGAGTGGATAAATGGATCGATGATAATGTCTTTACCGTTTGTATCAAGCGGCAGCTCGCGCCACTTAGCGTACAATTTTAATTTAATTTAATTGGTTTTTGGGGAAGTAAATGACGCAATAACTGTCTCACTTATTTCGATGGGCACCCGAACCCCGAACCGTGCCGTAAGAGAAGGGATAAAGGAGGGAGTGAAAGAAGAAAGATGGCACATTACGATTTCCTCATTGTTAATTATTTCCCCTATTTGGTTTTTTAAATATCTAGTTTGACTTTTTTCCTCTCCAAATTCACCCCTTCCTTGATTTCCTCTACCAATCTTCTAACCTCCCCTTCGCTTTTCTAATCCACCCATAGAGTTTCTTATTATTAGAAACTCTATGTAGCACGTAAAATACATCCACTTCAAATTTGAACCTGTACAGCTTTCGTTCTCAAAACTCTTGTTCTATAGTAGGATACAACTTTAAAAAAAAAAAGAGCAGTTCGGTTTGAAAGGCACGTAAACGTAGAATGGGATGACGAATTTGGAAAATAAAGGAAAAGTATGAAAACAAAAGATACTGTCGTCTGCTACTTAGCGCCAAGTTCAAAACACACCGATGCCGTAAAGCGTGCATGAAGCCGAGCATCTCCGGCGCGTACGCGTCGTGCATTACAGCCGCAGAGCGAAACAGTGAAATGGGTTGCGGGTTGCGAACTTACCCGAGCTTCCTATCATTGGCTGCAGCTTGCGCAACGCTCCTCCGAACTAACCCGAGTTACTCCGAGGCTTCACACAAGATTCTTGGTTAGGACCATGTTGAGTAGTGTTTTCGCACTAAAAAAATATTGCAGTGCTGCCTCACAACAAAGTAGCCTGGTATTGCCAATGGACGGAATATACACACCCCTCCTACCTTTCGACATTACAGGTGACTGGCTTTCATGGTCACTGCGCCGAAACAGCTTTTGTTTTTGCGGACACTCGCGCATTGATCACTTCTGCGGCAAATAGTACATCGGTACTCGTGCAAGTAATGTGACCATTAAGTTTGCATGTCCTGCAGCATGCACGATTCTAACCTGCTAAAAGTGCAGGAAAAATTATACGAGGTGGTCATTCCAGGGACCTCTAGTCAATGGAGGTATGATGAGGTATGATGGAGGTATGATGAGCATGCATGCCCCAAATGCGTCAAGTACTGAGAGCGTTATACCCGTGCCACACGTGCACAAGAAATGGTAGCAAATGTTTAAGGCCCTAAGTTTGCTAATGTTATGTTCCGAGTTGGTGCCACACATTCACATTTAATGCCATATTTATACAGAGTCACAACAACAATAACGACTGAAAGGCAGTCAAACAGTGCCCATCAGCATGCAAAGTCCTTTAAATGTAATATAAACATTAGTTTTCAGAAAATCCTGCTGTTCTTTTTTGACAGGTTGAAAAACTAGCCATAAACTCACGTGTCAGCACATAAGCCGAGAGTAGCTGTAAGAAGCACTCATAAAAATGGCATTGTAAATGCAGTAGAGATGAATCATCTGACTGAAAGTTACGAATAAACCATTTGCTACTGAACAGTTACTAACAAACTTGCTTGCTTTTTTGAGTGTGGAATGTGGACTAGAGTATGCATTGCTTAGGTGAATGAGTTGTGGGGAACTCAGCAGGTCACGAATGGCAGTAAGGCTAATGGCATAAATTTAATGTGTATGGCACCGTGCTAATGCCATTAAAACTTAAGGTAGTAAGCACTTCATGGCATTAAATTTGTCAGTGTGGTACCGGTATTAAACAGGACAGTTGACAGGGGAAATGATCGGGAAGTGGGAGACTTTTTTTTACGAATAATACGGGAGGGAAAAAAATGCTTCGACCACTTAGCTCTGACTAGAAAAACTGCGGATGCAACAATGCATTTATTCCAGCCATGCGCCAGTTACCGCGCCACTGCAGTCAGTGTTGCCACGCAGCATCGGCGCGCTCTGGAGCCACGCTTCCAGAGCTCATTTTCACTCTTTCCCATTCTAGCCACCATAGCTTGGGTGATCAAGTCACACTTCTCGTTGGAAATGGATTGCGCTATGCTAAATCTCTATAATAAGCTGCAGCAGCTGCTCTTCTCCGCGTGAAATTTGCAAAACAAGTGCTGCCGCGTGATCACGATGAGACATGTGGAGATGGGTGCCCCTTTACGCTGCCTGATGAGGAACGATGCGTGTGCCTTGCGGGTGCCTTGGACCAACTGCTTAAAACCAACACCTGTGCAACAATGCAATCGCAGTTAAGTGCAGCAGTTGGAGGCCCCACATATATGTCTCGCAGCCCACAGATACGTCGGCACTACATGTATGTTGGCTCCCACAATTTCCTATGGTTATTTTTGCAGAAAATTGAAACAGCTTCAATGAATTTTTTTTTCATGTAATGGAACTGTGTGTTTGAAAATTATGATTTTGAAAATGCCTATTGTGCCATTCAACCTTTTTTTTTGTGACAGAATCAGAAGTATTCAAAATATTCACACAGAAATTATTAGAAGAAAATTACTACATGCTTCGAACCAAAAAACCGCTATACGCACATGCCTAAATATTTCTAGATTTCAGCAAAGCTCTTGATAAAGTTCCAAGTAACATACTGGACACATTGACCTTCCAGAAAGTTGGATCACACGGATAAAAACTATTTAATCAATTGCTATCAGTTTGCAGTAGTTAATAGCTACAATCACTGTCTTCTGGTCAGCTCATGCTAGGTCAATTATTTTTTTTACTGTGCATTGTCATGGCTGTAGGTGTGGACAACAGGGATGATGAAGGGCGTGTGCTGGCACCGGTCCACTCGCCCCTTTGTTGTTCAGCTCTCTGGCTATCTCTTCATGTACATACCTTCATTACAATATCAACAATATTATCACTGTAATCGATCCCAATGCACAAATTGGGTTGTTTACGGATGAGTGCGTCTTTTTCAAGAAATTGCTTCAAGTAACCCATCAAAACCATGTTAGCTCCCCTCTTGCCAACATTTTTTAGTGATGCGAAATGTGAGGAATGAAGCATAATAAGTTTGTCTTTCTTCACTTCTCTCACCAAAAAGCTCCACTCTCCTTTTGTACAGGCTAGGTACCACTCATAACAGTACTTTATCATCGAACTAACATAATTATAACATCTGCTCTTTCACATTCCGTAAACTATTATGATGCAAGCGTAAAGGAGTATAGACACCTAGTTTGGGTGCGTGTTTTCTTGCTTATAATGATGCGTAAGGCATTATTATATATGGATTACCACCTGGTATTCTCCTGCGACCGCTAAATAATTTATAATGAAAAACTGCAATATAATCGCTGCTTCCACGTTCATTGTTAATCCGGCTCTTGAGGAAGGCTGGTTTCAGCACTGTAGTGAATTAGAACGATGAAGCAGCGATTATATCGACATTTCTCTATGCCTCACGTGACATAAAACCATTCTTTGATGTCACAGCCATAGTCCGGCTGTTGAACCTAAAACAGCATGACAGATAAATATGAATATAAATTATTTAGCGGTCGTAGGCAAATACGACGTGTCGATTCATGCGAGTAGTGTCTTCCGCCTCATTGTAGAGAAGAAAACATGCCACCGATATTAGGTGTCTATACTCCTTTAAAATAAATTAACCCCTAGACTAAAATTACTTGCTTACAATTCACTGATCAGTCCAGAACTTGAATATGCATGCGCTGTTTAAGACGATACTGTCCATCTTGAAAAAGCACAGTAAAAATCCGTTTGGTCTATTTAGTTTTTTACGTATGACTTGCCCTCTGAAATAACGCAGGAAAATGGCATTCAATGTCTCTAACAATGAAGCAAAAATTTACGTTTGCAATATCTTTTCCGTTGTTTTCAACTTGAGGCATACTCACCACCATTATCCTGATGCACTGACTCTGTGACTGGAATGATTCTTTATTCCAGCCCTCCTCTAAATTACGCATGAATGAAGTTGGAGAGGCTTCATTTATATGCCAGAACAATTGAGGGCTACAAACATGCTGTAGTCGAAGGCTTGGGGATAATTCTGACTACACAGGGTTCTTTAACTTGTACCGAAATTTCTGTACACGACTGATTTTGCACTTTTCTTCTCAGGCTTCTATATTGCTAACTCTGGACTGAAGTTTCGTCCACATTCGTGATTGTTGTACAAAATTCCTCCATGAAAAATAGTAAACTGGTTAAAGCTTTTCCTGTTGCCAGAGCAAGAAGCCTATCATGAGATGAAATTATAAGCTTAAGAATTTTGACTCTTTTGGCTCGTTTGTTGGAGTTGGACATTAAAAGCTGAATTTGTTCACTGATGCAATTTGTCAGCGAATACAGAATGCTGTGGAATGTGGTCAGTGTTACAAGGTTTTTTTTTAAGTTTTATGCTACTTAGACAACCTGTGCTTGACAACCCAGATGTCTGTCATCATAAATGTGTTCCTTCCTTTGCTGAATGCGTTAAAGGGATACTGAAGAACAATTGGAAAATATGAAGAGAGCACCATTTTTTCATTCGTAAGATAGGTTTTCCCCAAGCATACGGTCATCATTCCGGTTATTTTTTACGCTTGAGAGCAGCTGGCGAGCTCCTGGCTACTCAGCGTGCTCCTGGCTACGAACTGGTGGACACGTCAAGCCCACCCTGAGCAGTGCGTAGTTGAGGATTCGCTATCTCATACCGTGCTTATGAATGTACCATCTATGCGAAATGCACCTTCTTGGTTCACCATCGCTGCAGATTTGATTCATTCTGACCGACTCAGGCAGGTAATCACCCAAAGTAGACAACCACGAGATGCAGGCAGAGAAGCTCGAAGCATAGATGCGAGGATGCTGAACAAAATGCACTGCACACTGAAGCAAAAGCACATCAAACCTGTCCACTTTTGTGTGGTCCGTGCTTGCGATAGCTCGCAAAAGGGTGGAGCTGACGTCACATCCCGTATTGTCTACCATTCCGGTCAGAAATCTCTGCAACAGATATTCACTACCCCATAAATGCTTGCAAGTGAATAAACTAATGTAATAGTGGCCTCACGTGAGGCTTATTGATGGTCGGGGCCCCTATTTCAAGGCTCTGCTGGTTTTCGCAATCCTGTTGGCTCTTTTGACCAGTATACTCTGGTCCTCTAGATCAGAGCAGAACAAGTCTGTTTAGATTGGTTATGTGAGGTTCTATGCTGTGATGTAAACTCCCATGTCCTTTGGTACAGGGTTGGTGTTGACCCACACCATGGGCATATATCCCTAAAAGCCGTGGGGTGCATCTTATGTAGCAAGTTTACGGAGGTGCCTCGCCTTTCTGTAGCCTGTGCAGATTGGTGGCTTCTTCAGTATTTTCTGTGGTGTGGTGGGTAGATCACACGATTCCCTCTCACAGTAATGTACAGTAGTCTGAATAGATGGGTGTTAAGTCCTCTACCGCGGATGTGTTGAGGGCCCGGTAGTTTGCGCATCCTCAGGCCGCTCTATCCGCATGTTGATTCCCTGTAATCCCTTCATGTCCCGGTACCCAAGTTATCGTTTGGGTAAATTCTGTGTGGTTCTTCTTTCTGGTCAGGATACGGTGTGTGCTCTTACCAATCCTTCCTCTTTGGAAATTCCTACATCCTGTATGGAAATCTGTTAAGATCATCAGTGGTGCAGAATGTTTGGAGTATGTGTGGAGTGCGTTTGGATAGCGTTTTTCGGACCAAGCAATATGGCAGCGCAAGCAGAAAGGGCTTTCAATATGTTAAGCTTTTTGCCACCTTGCGACTGCTGCTAATATGAACGTATGCCACCAGAGCCAGCAACCACGGCCCTGCTGGCAAGCTGCTACACTAGTCTGTATAGAGAGGACAGACTCGGCAGCACTTTATTTTTCGTTGTTCCAGGCCAACTTGGCAAGGCCCCATCTTCTGTCACAGAATCATTGCCATTGGAGGATGTCCAAGGAGCTGGGCCATCATCTGCTCTAGTAGAAGACGAGGATGACGTGACAAAGATGCAGGAGAGGTTGCAAGCCCTGCGCAGCTGAAATGCTGCCAACTTGTAAATCAAGTGTGGGTGTGGTTATCAGCATTGTCAGGTTGTAGTGGCAATGTTCCTTGTTTTTGCTTGCTGGCAGTGCACTAAACCTAAACCTGTGCTGCTGCTTTAGTATACCCCTCCAGCAATGCAGGCAGGCAAAAAGCAAACAGCAGCCTGCATCTGTACACCATTATTGCATTTCGCCTACATTGATTGGATAAGTGTGGACTTCAGTTTAAGCTGCTGTTAGCTGTCATACAAAGGATGCTATGCTGCTCACATTCTCACGAGGTGAATTAGAGGCTGTCAAATATTATTTTGAATTGCGCGTGTTGCACTACAGTGTACTAAAATTGGGGGCTTCTATTGTTGCACTGTTTGTACAGTTAAAAATCATGAACAGACCAGACTTGCAATGTAACAGCAACAACACTCAGAATTTGAGCAAGCAACCATGGAGGACTGGTGTAAAGATAAAAGCTCCAGACCAGGGTTGACACTTTTTCCGAAATGGCAGCTGCGAGCAAAGCGTGCAGCTCTTCTCCTGCTACGACGTGTGGAATACATATTTATTATGAGCAGTCACAAGTTCTTTGCCCACATGGTGCAGACTTGTGTACAGCTAATTAAAATGCCTTCAATTCATGCTGCCAGTTCAGTGTTGTGGTAAGCTGCATGTGCCATGCCACGGTAAACTACCTGCACAGAGGTTGGGAAGACATTCGAAAGCACAGGCATGCTGTTTACAGGCAGTTCCAAAACTAAATTTGTGCAAGATCCCGCTGAAGCATAAGCACACTGAAAAACATGGTTATAGCCATGAAAAATGTAAATGCACACAAGTTATGCAAACATTTTATTGACGAATTTTCTCCATTCAAGCCAGCTGCCCTCCTTTCTGTGCAGTCTCCAGAATGCAGCAGGCTTCCTTTAGTACCTGAAACCCAATCCAAGATGTAAACAAAAAAGGACTTTAGTACTGCATATGAACACGTTTTAGAGAGCACAATGCAATGCTGACTGCATCACATCTCTTCAGGCCCACAGGCCCACAATGTTCCACGTGGGCGTGCCAACATTTTAGTGACCAACTTCAGGAACGAGCCACCGCACCTGACGAAAGGGGTAGTTATAGCCCAACTGGACGAACTTAGCGACGTTCGCAAAGCTGTTGCGCTGCCTGAGGAGGAGGCCCCGCCCGGGTCGTGTGACCCTACAACGTTGACCCTGGACATCGATCCCAAGCTTGAGCCTTCCCACACACGCGAACTGCTCTCTCTTTTGCATCGGTACCACAACTGTTTCGCAACGACATCCCGAGTTCGCCAGGCACCCATCGTCAAGCATAGAATTACTGTCGATACCGCGACGCCCCCGATTCGCTAACTGCCGTACCGCGTTACCTTGAAGGATAAGGGAACAATACAAGAGCAAGTGCACCAAATGATTAACGACGACATCATCCAACCATCCAACAGTCCGTGGGCCACCCCTGTAGTTCTGGTCAAGAAAAAAGACGGGACCCTTCGGTTTTGCGTCGACTACAGGCGACTCAATAAGGTGACCAAGAAGGACTTGTGTAACTCTCGGCCGTCTCCGTCATGCCCGCTATTTTTCGTCCATCGACTTGGAGTGGATAATGGCAGATTGAAGTGCATGAGCGTGACCGCGAGAAGACAGCATTTATAACACCGGATGGACTCTACGAGTTTAAGGTCATGCCGTTTGGCCTGTGTACAGCGCCCGCGACAATTCAACGAGTCATGGATACTGTGCTCACCGGACTGAAGCGGCAGATGTGTCTCGTGTATCTGGATGACGTGGTCATCTTCTCCAGCACTTTTGCTGACCATCTTGTGCGCCTTGAAGCAGTTCTTCAACATCTCCTGACTGCCGGACTCACACTCACGCCTTTGAAGTGCCGCTTCGCATAGAGTGAGCTGAAGTTCCTAGGGCATATCGTCAGCCAAATGGGTGTGCAGCCAGATCCAGAGAAAACGGCTGCCGTAGAATCCTTCCCTCTACCATCCGACAAGAAGACTGTGCGCAGCTTTCTCAGCCTCTGCGCGTACTTCAGACGTTTCGTTCGCAACTTCACCCAGATCGCAGCACCACTTTATCGCCTTACGGAGGATATCCCTTACGAAGGATATCGTCACCTCTGAGTGGACTGAGAAGCAGCAATCATCATTCCGCCAATTAAAGCAAGCCCTTGCAGCGTCTCCCATACTAGGCCATTTAGATCAAGACACCAACACTGAACTCCACACGGACGCCAGCAACAAAGGACTAGGGGCAGTGCCTGTGCAATTCCAGGACGGCGCCGAGCGGGTTATTGCCTACACCAGCCGAGCTCTTTCGAAGGCGGAGGGCAATTACTAGACAACTGAAAAGGCGTCTCGCTGTCATCTGGGCGATCACCAAATTCCGGCCCTATCTGTACAAATGCCCTTTTCGTGTCGTTACCGACCGCCATTCGCTCGCCAATCTCAAGGATCCCGCAGCCCGCCTTGCTCAATGGAGCCTGCGGCTACAGGAGTACGACGTCATCATCATCTACAACTCCGACCGCAAACATCATGCTGCTGACTGTCTCGAGCCCCCGTGAATACGGCGCCAGGGGGCGATAATGACGAGGACGACTTCCTTGGGGCATTGGACACTGCAGATATATGGCTGCTCGGCAACACAATGATCCTCAGATTCGTCAGCTGATGGCACACCTGGAAGGCCACAAATACGTGGTGCCCCACGTTTTCCTGCGTATTCTGCCGACGCTCCGGATTCTGCACGGCGTATTGTACAAGCAGAACTTAGACAGCAGCCCGACCGAGGCCACGGCTCGTTGTTGTGCCAGAAGACCTGCGTGCCGAGGTGGCCGAAGCTTGTCACGATGATCTTACAGCTGGTCATCTTGGCTACAGCCGAACACTTGCACGTCTTCAAGAAAAGTATTATTTGCCACAACTTCCCAAGTACGTCCGTCATTACGTAAAAACTTGTCGAGAGTGCCAAAGGCGGAAAAGACCTTCTACACGACCAGCTGGTCTTCTCGACCAACCGCATGCTCCATTCCACACAATCAGAATGAATTTTCTTGGCCCATTTCCAACGTCGCAGTCGGGTGACAGGTACATTATCATAGCCACCGACTACCTAACCAAATAAGCCGAGTCCCGAGCACTTCCGTCAGCGACGGCTGTTGAGGCAGCTCAGTTTTTTGTTGAATGTATTGTGCTCCATCATGGTGCCTCTGCCGTTTTTGATCACTGACCGGGGTGCCGCGTTTCTCGCACAGCTCACACAGGAGATCCTCCGTCTCAGCTGCACCAGCCACCGCCGAACTACGGCGTACCACCCGCAAACCAATGGGCTGACGGAGAAGCTGAACAAGACGATGGGTGACATGACCGCCATGTATGTGCACATCGCCCATCACAGTTGGGACAAGGTACTGCCCTACATTGCATTCGCGTATAATACCGCTGTCCAGGAGATGACAGGTGTGTCCCCTTTCCAACCGGTGCATGGCAGACGGGTCACCACGATGCTTGACGCTATGTTGCCACATGAGCCGTCTGTCGACGTAGTCGATAATGCCAATTTAGTCTGCAAGCGCGCGGAAGAAGCTCGGCAACATGCTAAACTCTGCCTCGAGCATCAACAGCATACAGACGTTTGTCGGTACAATCTCCGTCGACGTGACGTCCATTTTTACCCTGGGGACAAGGTCTGGGTGTGGACGCCGGTACACCATCAAGGTCTCTACGAGAAACTCACGAAGCACTACTCTGGCCCGTATACGGTTCTTCACCGCATCAGTGAACTGAACTATGAGGTGCTGCCCGAAGGAATGCGAATATCATCTCGTTGTTCCCCCTGCCCTGAAATTGTGCACGTAGTCCGGCTTAAGCCGTATTACGCGCGATAATTGCCTGTATTTCCCGCTGCCTTCTACATTGACCAGCAAGATTTCTAGGCCATGTGTGGCCTTCCGCCGCGTTTTTTGCCCTCGCGTTAGCATCGGGACGATGCTTCTTTATAGGGGGAGGTAGTGTAGCGAAGAGAAAGTCGAAGCGCGTTCGCAGCGTGCCGACGACGACGCTGCTGCTGGCGGACCTCCCTGTTTTTGTGCTCCTGCTATCACCTGTGCTTGTCGTGGCCCTGTACGTCAAAGAAGCCGTGACAATATTTTACTTCTAGCAATGCAAGAAGAATGACACCTTGTTCATAACCTACCATTTGTTGAGTGAGGTCCTTCTCAATGGCATAAAGGCTTAGGGCGCCAAGTTTCTCTTGGCATCACCATCGGATGCCTGCAGAATAAAAGTAGGAAGTGAACTGTAAATGCATCTTTACTGCAATCTAGTACAAAGGAATGATTACAATTAGCATCCACATGAGCACAACTACAGACAAATCAATCCCCTTTTTGTAGGCATGTGTGAATAGTGAATTTTCAGTTCGAAGCAAATAGTCTGAAAAGCAAATATTAGATTAGATCTGAATAGCATATGCCGAAACACTGGGTTCACAGAATTCACTAAAGCAACTGAAAGAAAAACAAGAAAATGCTTTCAAACTTGCATTCGGCAATTTTCAATCACAGCAAGTCAAAGTGCACTAAGAATTAGTCTCAAGCCCTTACCATGTGCATAAGTAAGTTGCTGACAGACTTTTTGGATGCGACTCCTACTCCAAACCTGTGCAGCACCATGCCACTCACCCCAGAGAGTTCAGTGACAACTGCGTCTAAAATTTCGGATGCATCTCTCTCATCTAATGCAGCAATCTCTCCTACCTCATTCGTGCGGCACACAGTCACTTGACAGCACTGTGCATGGGTGATCGCACATTTGTACCACTGCCAGAGGAAGCTATGGCCTGAGTCGTCCATTATGCATGTCGACGAAAGCATCGTACACGCACCGGAAGTGGAATGCGGCACACAGCATACCGTCGAATACCAATCAGAGGATGCAGTACTCGGAACTTCTGGGGTGGGTCCTTGTGTAGACCAACCAAGGACCAACCTCATAACGTTGCGTGCATCAGTGCTCCAGACAAGAGGCACATCATCAGCATGGGTCAGCATGAGATGCGATGAGACGAGACCATGTCCTCTTCCCCCGCGCCAAGAAGTACAGGGTGCACCTTTCTCTTTTAGAGAGCAAGTTTAAGGAGTACTTTCATCCTAATACGCGAAAAGGGAGCGGAGAAGCACGAGGAAGGCACACCCTTATGCAAAGATTGCGAGCACAGGAAAATGGCTGTGCTCTTCAAAGTGAAGACTGTGCACCTGCATCAAAACGCTTTGAGGTGCCTTCTTTCTTATCGCAGTACCTAAAATAACTGGCATTTCATTCTAATTTCAACTGTCGAAGGATGTAAACAATAAGGTATCGCTGGCTTATGTTGGTGTCTTCGGACACCACAAATATGGAAGCTAACGCCAACGGAGTGCTCGCCTCTGTAATGTTGGTAGCACTAGGATCTTTTTCATCTTCATCTTTTGGGCCATCCATGCGGCGGTGCAGCGCATTTCCTACCACAGCATGTTCGCTTCTGCGTCTGGGCGTTGTTCCATCATACACACAACTTGGTGACGTGCTGAACCATGCAGCCATCTACGGCAGTGTAGACACAGTCACCGCGCTGTATGCACGACACATGCAGACATCGAGAATGGTGCAATTGCGTGGAAGCGTCAGGGCATGCATAAAACCTGCGTGCATAAAGACTGCTTCTTCCAACAGCTTATATTCCTGAATTCTATAACTTCGAAAATATGCCAAGTTTTCAAACATCACATTCGCTTCAAATACCGAATCGGAATATTCGCACAACCCTACACGATAGGTGGGGGAATCACACGTGCATGCTTTATACATGCTCCTTACTTTCTCAGTTCTCTTCTTCTTGGAGGGTCCAGCACCTACAAAACAATGAAGAAGAGGTTACATATAGTAGGTATTGGTCTGCTTGCACAGCGCACAGGCAAAAATTGAATAAACATACCACTTCCTGTTCCCAATGTCTCGACACCATCATCCGCATCCTGTGGCATCTTCCGCTTCTTGGTCTAGAATAGATGCAAGTTAACTAGGATTATTCCTGCCTGGTACAGCAAAATGCTCGCACAGAATTTACTTAAGCTTGCTTGGACAATTCTGAAAGACTTTAACAGGCATGCTCATTCTTCCCAGTCATTAAGAAACAATATAAGCAGTGTACGAGCACTAATGACTTTCGAGCAAAACAGAAAAAGCACAGTACATGATGCGTTAAATTTCAAATTACCATCACACAAACGCAATTTACAACAAAAGTCTATAGGTGTAGAAGAGGTAGCAAGACTGGCAATGCCATATAACTTATATTGCCTGGATGATTTCGCCTTATACTGACAGCTTTGAAAGGGACGCTGAAGAGAACTGATACTGTATCAAACATTTTTTGTTAGCAAAATCCGATAGTTCGACATTTCGTGGCTTTGGTGCTGCTTGTCCGGCAGCGAACGATTTATATTGCTAAGAGATTTGGATTCGAAGTTGAAAAAAAATTCATCACACACTCGAGGATGCTCATGTGAGGAAATGCGAAAGCACTGATGGTTCACTGTTCACTGCATGCACACACACAACCGGCCGCAATGAAATCCAGGGACAAAATGTGAGTGTATACCACCACCCAAAACACTGTACAACGAACGGTTGCACCACAATTTTGATAGGAAGCCTGGGAAGGTATACATGTCATTGGTTCGAATCCCTGCCACAAGCTAGCCTCCAACTTGACTAGCACATGTAATCTATATGTGATGCGGCAATCTGAAATCGTATGACACCACCCAGAACGCTGTACGACAAAAGGTTGCATCACAATTTTGATACGAATGTCGGGAAAACTGGTGCCACATGGAGGTCGACCAGTGGGGAGTGTATATAGACGAACAGCATGTATAGGATTGTCTGGAGTGGCAGTGTTCGGCTTGCTGTGTGCGTCATACGGCCGCTTGATGACGTCACCCTATTTTTCTTGCCATTGCTAGAATTTTTTGTTCTCACAAAAAACTGTGGCCTGCACTTCAGTGAATTCCACCCCACACAGCATGAGATGCTTCTGAGGGCCAAGGTGGCAGGTCTAGCAGCATAGTCGAGTGCTTAGGAGTCGGAAGCAAGCCAAGCTACTGGTCTGGCAGCTACCACCGTCGAGTCACTGTCACGACTGAGGAGTAGAAACTGGTAGATACCAACACACTTAGATTCTGTAATAATAATTCTTGTTGCACTGGTTATGTAACCCAGCATCTCCGTACGCTGACGAAGTGAACATGCCGAGCAATGCGTTTGCCAACATGAAGGTTTGTACAACATTAGCGAGCTACACGTATTTTCTTGGTCGCAGGTGTGCGCCGCAGCATGAACTCTGTCCGAGGAGCACTTGAAGTTCCTCTGCTGCTCTGCACTTGAAATTAGGGCTGGAACCATGCGGGTAAGGAAAGCTCAGAGCTGCGCTTTCCATGGTACGATCGTAATGGAACAGCAGTTCACAACTGGTAGCGACGTGCTGGAAGTGGTAAGGCAATACGTCTACTAGGCAGGTAGTGTCCGCTGAGCCAGATCATGAGAGGGAAATAACTAGAATAAGAATGGGGTGCAGTGCATATGGCAGGTCCTCTCAGATCATGAATGGCAGTTTGCCAATACCCCCCAAGAGAAAAGTATACAGCAGCTGTATCTTACCGGTATTCACCTATGGGACAGAACAGTGGAGCCTAAAGAAAAGGCTTCAGCTTAAGGTAAGGCAGCGAGCTATGGAAAGATAAATGATAGGTGTTATGTTAAGAAACCAGAAGCGGTTGAGTGGAGTGGTTGAGGGAACAAACTCAGGTTAATGACATCCCAGTCGAAATCAAATAACTGTGTCCTCAATTGAACGAACACATCACATCGGTCGAATGCAACGGAACAAACAAGAGGAGGAAATCGGCTTGGGCAGGGCATGTAATGCGAAGAAAAGATAACCGCTGGTCCTTAAGGGTAACGGACTGGATTCCCAGAGAAGGCAAGCGTAGCAGAGGGCGGCAGAAAGTTAGGTGGGCGCATAAGAAGTTTGCGGGGATACGGTGGCCGCAGCTGGTAAGACACAGTTAATGGAGAGCCATGGGAGAGGCCTTTGCCCTGCGGCGGGAGCTGTCAGGCTGCTGATGATGACCAATACATACTGAAACTCAGCTGGCCCCGTTGCGCCGCCAAGTATCGGTTTTCTTTGGCTTTCAACATTCAGGTCGTCTTTTTTTTTTCAGTCTTCCTCAAGTGAAAAAAAGAGCACTATACTTTGTTTCATACATAGCAGGCAACAGTGCTAAAGCTAGTGCGTCTGTCCCGCAGGCTAAGTCTACGCAAAAAAAGTAGTTCATCATGCAACCAAAGTGAACACGAGCACATTTCGTTGCAACAAACCTCAAGTGCCGTGACTGGCACCTCCTAGACTTTACCTCTTACCAGACTTTTGTGCTGAAACTAGTCTTCTCGACTTCAAGAAGCAAGAAATACACGTAGCGGTACGATACGCGGTTGATAGGGAGAATTGCTCCTACTCAATCCATGCCCAAAAAGTAGTTCACTCGGTGTAAATTATAGCCACAGGGCCTGACCACCAATTGCCTCAAAGCACCGACTATCATCTTCTATGCTATCACATCATTTTATATCACTCTTAGTTTTCGTCCAATCACCAGAGTTTCGAGAAGAACAGATGATATGTGGCGGAGTAATATGATTTTGCGAGCGCACTACTTCCGCAGCCTCCGGAGCCTTGCCTGCTATGTATGAAATGGAGCATAGTTTCAAAACAAAACTTGCATACTTCAGTATCCAAATGCATAACTTTCACGTACATTTGTCAGCTCCAGGTTCGTACTGTTTTCAGCTATTCGTCATCGCGCTTGTACTCAAGACACTTGCTTTTGGCGACGACACCTGAATTGTAGTTCTTGTTCTCTTCTACCTTCCAAGAGCTTTGATTTCAAAAAGTGGTCTTTTCATGGTTAGGAGCTGGTGTTGTAGTGATTCAAGCCAATTTCAATTTCTCCTTAGTGTCCCTTTAAACCCCCTTTTTAAGCAGTGTTCTCAGGATGCAACAATTTTGCTCCTACGATACCAGGTAACTTTGGCAGCCACTGACCTTGTAGTGAGAAAGTGCCTCCGGAAGATTGTTAGCTGCATCTTCGGTGTCACTTGCTGGCTCTACAAAGAACAACCTTTGATGCAATCAGTAAATTCACATAATGCACACACAGTCCGAGTCAATGACAAGCCACTCACCACCTTTCTTATGAGCATTTGCAGGCTCTGGATCCACAATAAGCAGCCGCCCATCTATAGTAATTTCAAATGGACATTTTCCTGCACTTTTCGGCGCTGATTTGGTGTCAGTGGCTGTGTTTGATAAGCAAAACAAAAATATTAGGATGCCTAGAAGCTGCTATGCATGAAAACAGGCATTTTTTTAATCGTAAGGCAAAAAAAAATGCCCCGACATTCACAAACACAGAACACATACATAGTATCTGTTTTCCAGCAGATGTGTCCAGGAAGTCAACGATGTCATCTCCTTGCTCCTCAATCCATGCATCTGCAGCCGCTGTGGTCTTTCTGCGTCCTGGGCTTTTGTCGCGAACTTTTTCTGATTCATCTTCACTGCTGCTCAGCAAAATCTGCTCGATCCTAAAGGAAGATCAAACGGAACTCAGATCAAAGGCACCTTTCAATGGTTTAGTGCTTAGCTTGCGTGCTCTACATTTTTGTCCTTGCAAGTGAAGTATTAACATGCCACTCAGAAAGTCCAAACACCATAAGCTTATTTTAATGTGGGCCCTTCCACTAATCAGCACAACTGCAGGACAAAGGCCTCACCCATTGTTGTCTGCTTAACCTTCACAACCAGCTGTTGCCACCCTAATTTCTTTTCTTTCTGCTGCTTGCTGCTACATATACTTTTTCTTGGAACTGCTCCATTACCCAGACGACCATTGGTTATCTGTTCTTTACATCACATGCTTCACCCACGCCAGTTTCCTCGTCTTGATTTCAGCTAGGTTATCAGTGACACAGGTTTAATGCCTTATCCGCTTTGCTCTTCACTACCTCTCCCTGCGACCTCATTTCGCATTCTTTTAAGGGAGGATGCGGGTCTTGAGATTTAAAAAAAAGCACGATTGGTTGGCTTCCTATGAATGCGTAAGCGCATGCAAAAAGTGGGATGATAGCGTCAAGCTCACCAACGTTATTTTTTATTTGAGCGACGTAGCCAATCTCTAGTTTCGAAACCACGAGGCTGACATCTCAAGCTGGGCAGCTCTAAAAACCAGTCTGACAGAAGTCCTCGGCTGTCCCGCAGTGCAAAAGCGTCGCGCCGAGCAACGCTTACGAAGTCGGGCCCAGCAAACCGGTGA
Source organism: Amblyomma americanum (assembly GCA_030143305.2). Lineage (NCBI taxonomy): Eukaryota > Metazoa > Arthropoda > Arachnida > Ixodida > Ixodidae > Amblyomma > Amblyomma americanum. Next base: position 65,292 of record JARKHS020014608.1, on the reverse strand, counting down.
TAACTTCACCAGTTATAATATAGATGTCGTCGACCTCTGCAAGCGTGTCAACCCTTCTATGAGCGAGGCCGACAAGGTCAGACACATTATGAAAGGCATTGAGGATGATGCCTTCCAGATGCTCGTCGCCAAAGATCCCCAGACTGTCTCCAGTGTCATCGGCTACAGCCAAAGCTTCGATGAGCTATGCAAACAGTGCCTTTCTACCCGGCGTGAAGGCTTTCAGGAGGACGCACTTTGCAGCTTGGCTCTCCCAGGGGACGGTGCTCTGGACCAACAGTCACTCCTCCGGAGCATCCAGCAGTATGTACGTGAGGAAGTCGCACGCCAGCTATCTTTGTCTACCTGCCCACCTACGCCTGCGCCGTCGCTCACTCCCAACCTGCAGCGTGTTATCGAAGAGCAGGTCGCTAGTGCTGCCACCTCCTCCTCAGCCACCCGATCGTGGCTCCTCTGACGTACGCCGATGCCGTGGTGCGGTTGCGGCCCTCACCTCGCTGCCCGTCTACAGGCCACCTATCCGGCAATCAGAACCCCAGCGACCTGCAACCCCAGCTTACCGTCCGGTTGCCCGCCCCCGATCACAGCCGCAGACACTCAACCCCTGGCGCACACAAGACAACCACCCTATTTGCTACGCCTGTGGCGTCGCTGGTCACGTGGCTCGTTTGTGTCGCAGTCGTGACCACCGTCCCTACGATTATGGGCGTGGGCCGACGTACGACCTTCCGCTGTCATCCTCGCCTGCGTCACATTTGCCGCCTCCGGATTCTTCTCCTAGTTACCATCCCCACTCCCACCGCTTGCCATCTCCTGGCCGCCGTTCCCGTTCTCCAATGCTCCGCCGCCAACCCGCCGTCCACGCGGGAAACTAACGGCCGCAGTTCCGGAGGCAAGAACTGCGTCACCAGTGACTCCCTCAAGACCTGTTTCTGCGCCTGCCAATATTATTACCGTTTTCGTTGAGGGAGTCGCCGTTGAAGCACTTGTTGACACCGGCAGCCGTTTCCATTCCCAGTCACACCCTCTGTCGCAGACTCAAAAAAGTGAAGACGCCACTTCCTGCCATTTTTCTCTGCACTGCCAACACTCAGGACATTCGATCGTTAGCCGCCTGGACCACCCGCCTGGAACGACCACCTGCTCATCGACGTTCCCTACACAATCGGGTTCATCGTCCTCGCCCGCTCCTCAAACGACGTTATTCTTAGTTGGGACTTCCTCTCCTCACATAGCGTCATTATTGACTGCGCCCGTGCTCAGCTTGACTTGTCGCCCTACAGAGACGCTCCCTTGGACGTACTCGGTGCTGCTGCCGCTACTGTGGTCGTCTCAGAGGACACCGACGTTCCGCCTTTCTCTTCACTGCTGGTGCCTCTTTCTTGTGTTGCTCTCTCAGATGCAGCTGTCACTTATACCCCCTCTTCACGATGCGCTGACCAGAAGTCTGTTTTGCTGCCTCATGCCGTGCTGACAATTGTTTATGGCTCCAGCGCTATTTATGTGGCCAACCCGTTCTCCTGCCCTACCACTTTACTCCGTGGCCAATCACTTGGTAGTGTTGCCTTTTTCGATCCCGCCTCAGCGTACCCCCTCATCGATAGCACAGATGGCCATCACGTCAGCACCATTACACCTGTTCTTATCACCAATCAGTCTTCTGTCGATATTTTTCACCATTATGTCGACACCGCCCTGACATCTACCCAACGAGACCAGCTTGTCGCCGTTCTGCACCGCTTTCAAGCTTCGTTTGACTACCAGCAACCTTCCTTGGGCCGCACCACCACTGTTACCCACTGTATTGACATTGGAACCAATGCCCCTTTGCTCCAATGTCTGTACCGCATGTCAGCCGCTGAGCGCCGCCTCATTGACGAGCAGGTGACCGACATGCTCAAGCGCCACGTGATACAGCCGTCGCACAGCCCGTGAGCATCGTCAATGGTCCTGGTCGAGAAAAAAGACGGTTCCATCCGGTTCTGCGTGGACTACCGTCGTCTGAACAAGATTACACGCAAGAACGTTTACCCTCTCCCTCGTATCAACGATGCCCTCGACTGCCTGCAGGGCGCTGAGTTCTTTTATTCACTGGACTTGCATTCCGGTTACCTGCAGGTGCCGATGGCGGAGGTCGGCCGCCAAAAAACTGGATTCGTCACCCCCGACGGGCTCTATGAATTTAATGTCATGCCCTTCGGCCTCTGCAATGCACCCGCTACATTCGAGCGGATGATGGACAACATACTCGGAGGGCTCAACTGGCATTCATGCCTTTGTTACCTAGACGACGTTGTGATCTTTTCCACGGACTTTTCGTCCCACCCGTCTTGAGACTGTTCTTCATTGCGTGGACGACGCTTGCTTCCAACTCAATTTGAAAAAGTGCCTCTTCGGAGCTCAGCAGCTCACTATTCTCGGACATGTCGTGTCGAAGGATGGCGTTCTCTCGGACCCGGCCAAGTTACGAGCTGTGGCCGAATTTCCGAACCCCACTTCTGTAAAAGACCTCCGCAGCTTCGTCAGCCACTGCTCCTACTTCCGCCGCTTTGTCCACAATTTCGCCACTATCATCGACCCCGTGACCAAGCTCCTTTCAAGCCACGACCTTTCGGCCTGGTTGCCAGCCTGTGATGAAGCGTTTACGACACTCCGTCGCCTCCTGACCACTCCACCAATTCTGCGTCAATTCTACCCGCCTTCTCTGACGGAACTCCCCACCGATGCCCGCGGCGTCGGCCTCGGTGCAGTACTCAGCGCAAGCAAGGCTTTGACGAATACGTTGTGGCTTATGCTAGCCGGACACTCACAAAAGCTGAAGCCAACTATTCTGTCACCGAGAAGGAGTGCTTAGCCATCCTTTGGGCGATCGTCAAATTTCGCCCCTACCTGCAGGGGCACCCTTTTGACGTTGTCACCGATCACCACAGCCCCTGCTGGTTGTCCTCATTGAAAGATCCCTCTGGTCGACTGGCGTGCTGGGCTCTGCGACTCCAAGAGTGCGACATTAGCGTTATCTATCGTTCCGACCGCAAACATGCCGATGCCGTCAAATTCCCCTGTACCATCTGAGGCAGTGCCTTGTATATCCGCCCTGCCTTCTATGACCTTTGAGTCCGCTGATATGGCTTCCAAGCAACGCAAAGACCCATGGATCACTTGCCTCTTAGATCTCTTATCTGGCCAATCGTCTCGACCTCCTTCCCGTGCTCTCCATCGTCAGTCCCACCATTTCGCCATCCGAGACGAGCTTCTTTACCACCGCAACTACCTCCCGAATGGTCGCAAGTGGCTTCTCGTCATTCCGACACACCTGCGCTGCTTCATTTGCTCTTCCTACCACGATGATCCGCAGTGTGCCCATGCCGGATTCTTGATGACCTTCACCCGTCTACGACAGCGGTACTACTGGCGTGGCATGGCCCGTTATGTCCGCCAGTTCGTTCAGTCCTGCACCACATGCCAGCGACGAAAACATCCACTCGCCGACCCGCCGCTCCTATGCAGCAGCTGCCTTGCCCAGCGCAGCCCTTCGAGCGCATTGGCATCGACCTCTACGGCCCTCTTCCCAGCACATCAACCGGGAACCGCTGGATCATCGTTGCCATCGACCACCTTACACGCTACGCTGAAATGTCACCTTACCATCTGCTACACCCCACAACATTGCATCCTTTATTCTCCATTGCATCATTCTTCGCCATGGTGCGCCCAAAGAGCTGCTCAGTGATAGAGGTCCGGCCTTCCTCTCCGAAGTTGTAGAAGCTCTCCTTCAGGAATGCAACATTGTTCACCGCACAAGCTCCGCCTATCATTCCCAGACAAATGGCATGGTTGAGCGCTTTAACCACACCTTCGGCGACATGCTGGCCATGTATGTTGCTTCCGACCATTGTAACTGGGACCGCGTTCTCCCTTTTGTCACATACGCTTATAACACCGCTGCTCAAGCCACCACCGGATTCTCTCCGCACTTTCTCATGTACGGCCGTGAGCCTTCTTGCAATATGGACACCATTCTACCTTACCGCCCTCATGCATCCAAATTTACAACTCTTTCTCAAGCCACAACTTATGCCAAAGAATGCCGACAGTTTGCCCGGTCCTTCACTTCTCACGCCCAGCAGCAGCAAAGCACCCGTGATCCCCCTGCACTTCCTCCCGCTTACCTTCCGAACTCTTTGGTCTGGCTCTGGGTACCCTCCTCAGGTCCCGGCCTTTCCTCCAAACTTGTTAGCAAGTACCAGGGACCCTACCGTATTCTTCAGCAGGCACCCACGTCAATTACCTCATCGAACCCCTTACGCCATCCCCTGATCATCGTCGCCGAGGCCGTGCCATTGTCCACACGACCCGCCTCAAACCATACTACGACCCTGCCATCATCACATCGCCCTAGGCTGCCAGGATGGCACCCTTTCACCCTGGGGGAATTGTAAGACTGGCCTTCCGCTTTCGAATCTTCAGAGGCTGGCGCTTAACGAAGACGAGAAGCGCCGAACGCTACAAGTTCGAGCGCCGAACGCTCCGTCCCTCGCGTGTGCTTTGGACTGACGGCTGCCTCTGGCCTGTGCCTGGACTGTACCACTGGTTGTTCACGACACGGTGCTTAGCAAGATGTTGCTTATTACACTATTATCACAGCCATGACCTACAGGCTGCATTGGGGTCAGGACTGTCAAATCTTTGTCAAGCCACTTGAAATCCAAAGCACTTCACAGCACAAAATAAATAAATGCAGAAACTTACCCTTCAACACAGGCTTTTCCAGGCACTGCAGAGCTCACCACATCATCTTCCTGCATAACCTGTAGCTCTCTAGTCTTCTCCTTTCGCTTTTTGCACTGCTCTAACTTGCGGACCCTTACAGCCAGCTTTCGATATGATTCAGGCACTAGTCCAACAATGTTTTCATACCTGGCAATCAAAACAGGTGCATTTAGGGGAGCCCCATGCAACCAGCTCACAGGAATGAATCCAGAACCATGGAATCCATTACAGCTGCTGCATCATTAAGGAAGAACACAGGTGCAGAAAGTCGCATAGCATACCTCTTAAACTAATTTTTTTCATGCCAAAGTAATGCAGTGAACATATATTGACCATTTGGGGTTCTTCTATCATGCCCCGAAATATATGTTCTCGCATTTCTTCTCCATGAAATGTGGTTGTCGTGGCTAGGGCTGCAGTTAGCAGCCACAAAGCCACAGCAGCAGATCACAGTACAGTGTTTCATTACAGAAAGATAGAACTGCATCAAGAACCTGTTGCTGTCGAGCAGCAAGCTTACGTGGATCCACTAAACTGAAGTCAGTGAGGCTTAGAGCTGCAATGTTGATTTCTTGCATTAACTGTGTGAGATGTGCCGAGATGGCTATTTCCACAAAGAGAAGTTTTCCTCCAGTCCATGACTGCCAAAACAGAAAGGCTGAAGCAACGGAAACTAAAGGCGTAGTGTTTCACCAAGCACTATTTCTATCTAAGCCCCCCATGCCTCATGCTTACAAGGGCATTTTCCTCAGATATCAAAACCACTTCACAATCTTTCTGAAGTATTTCTACTGCAAGTGAACCATTTCATTATGCTAAACTGCAGTATGACTCTGACAACCTAAGTACAATATGGTCATTCTCAAAACAATTAGGGTAAAAGAAAAAGAATAATACCTGGCTATTGGCAACATATTTCAAGAACGGGCAGCAAAAAGAACATGTCATATCATATACGATAATATGCCCATGTACTCTTTGTAGTAGGCACTGTGATAATCTATTTGAGAGGAGAACAGGATTTCCTGCTCCTAACTTAACAAGCAGTCAAGATGAAACCGTAAGCTGGAAACTGTGTTCATTTAATTGACAAGGCAAAAGATGGGACACCCATTCAAAGAGCAAGGCCGAGCCCATAACAGCAAAACCTCAATATTTAAATACCATTAAATCAAATCGCAGATCATTCGTACAAGCTCAACAGTCACATAATTTACAATAGTAATTTTACTGGGCAATTTGGCCAGGTAGCTTCCATCAGCTCTGTTCAGTCGAAGATCGGGGGTGCTATACAGGAATGAGAGTTTGGCTGTTAATGCAGCAGACCTTCCAATGCTTCACACACCGTCACGAAGCCCACGGCGCACTCCATCTTAGATTGAGGCAAAATTATGTCATGCTAGTTCACCAGCGCCTGACTGCCGTGTTTGGTGGCATGCAGTGCATTCAGACCACCCTGGTGCTGACATACAGTATAGTTTCTATTTTGTAAATGCCATGTGCCATGCCATACTCCTTAATACAAAATATGCCGTTGCAGTCCTTCAATGCCCAATATACACAGTGCACTATTATTGTCACTCCTTTGCAGCTGACAGATGCTCCCACTGCAAACCCTTATGCACATGCGGCTTAAGAGCTGTGCCATGCCATTAACCTAATTTATCCGACCTTAGCTGCTGCCTATATGCATGCTGAAAATACAGCAGAACCATGCTGTTATGTTCCTGGGTGCTGCGTTTTCCTGGATGCTATGTTTTCGTGAGCCAGTCCTCTCCATATTCCCATAAAAACATATGCAATACAAACTCAGCTGTTACATTGCAACTGTAACAGTGCTCCCGCACGCTACGTCGCCAATACCACTTTGCGACAGTGCTTTACCATGTGCTGGTGTCTTGATAGCCTATGTTTAGCGTGTGTGGAGGGTGATGTTTGGATTGGCCAAACTGGGACTCTGACTCCACTGACGCTTGATGGCTAAGCATAAAATTCTCTGGCCGGAATGCATTCTATACAATGTGTAGAATTTCTGATGTTCTCAACACATGCACCCCGACTACATCTACGAATACCACAGCACTGCCTGCACATTGTCGACATCGCACTGTGAGCAGCAGCAAGTGGCAGCGTGCACCCCGCCCATCGTAGAAGTCGTGAGCGGTAGCGTGCGGCTCGTATGTCATCGACGTTGGAATCCCTAGTTGCACGGTATGCACCGAGCAGCAAGCAGCACCCGTGCAGTCATAAATAATTCTGCGCTAATGCATTTGGATTACGATGGGTATGGATGACGATTTTTCGTGACCCAGTCAAATTCCTATTGAGACTACCATAATCCATTTGTTGCTGGCTAGGGCACGTCTAAGCATGCCACAGCCCCAACCGCCACAGTGCCCACAGTCTTCCATCTGAGGGGGAAAGACTATTTTCTCCCCTCCCTTCATAAATGATAAATAAAGCTTCATGAAGCTGCAAAACTTGAAGTTGTGTAGCAAACGAATTCAAAGTGAGTTTGCATGACTATTCAGTATATCGAGACAAGGGACTCCTAAAGCAGCACAACTGTTAGCTGAAATTCTGCAACAATGTACAATAGACTCATTAATTCAAACTTCAAGGGGCCAGAGATTTTTGTTTCAATTACCAGAAGTGCACTTTCACATGATTCGAAACTAAATGCGATTGCTTTCTGGATATATATGCATACAAATAACATTTTGGATCTACTTCTTTAAGCAAATGTGGCCAAAAGCTTTAGTCCAACATAAAATATGGGTGAAAGGAAGTGTTATGTTTACTGAAGTGTGGTTTAAAAGAATATTATAATAATGCGCTGCTTTCCCAATAGACAACAAACCACATTACTAAGACCTAAAAGGACTGAAATAAAAAGTCCAAATTATCCAAATGCTAGTCCAATGGCTACAATAAAACTTCCGGAAACAGTGTCCCACGACAGGGAACTTAATTGATGAAAAAATTGGCAATGGCCATCTGCTTTAAGAAAAAACTATATACGGCAATGATAATTTTTCACAATTTCTTCATTGTGTACTGCATGCCCACTGTCACAGGTGCGATGCAGTAGTAGTGAAGCCTCCTCACAAGTGGCGGCCACACAACACGCAGCACGTGACGAGCGCGCATTATAGGTGCGCAGGACCATGTGGCCAATAGCAAGGGAAATTAACATTTTCACCCACACGGGGGGACACCTTCTAAAAAAGAAGAAAGACCAGCGACATGCCAGCTAGCGTCCGAACTGGCACACAGCTAAGCTTGGCTCGCTTCGATTACAATTCCGATACCCCCCACATGTCCACGCCTGAGTCAACCGGTTGGAAGGGCTGAGTTTTCAGCTCAAGCGCCATCGGTAACCCGACGTAGCCAACCGCGGTCGCCGCACTTTCGTGCGCCAAGAGCATAGGAGCAATCCAAAAAGTTTGAATTAACCTAATTCAAGAAAAGCCGTCGCACGAATTCGGCACCTTTAAAATGTATTGAAAATATAGCCGAATTAAACGAAAGTTAGGATTATCACGAGTCTACCATACTAGCAGAATCCAAATTTACTACATGTTCATTTAAATGGCTGAGGCAGTCCATCAATCAGTTTTTTTTCAAAATAATGCTTCAATAAGCTATCCTTCGAGAGGCTCTTATTTCTGTGTGCCACACCTTGTTTTTGCATGGAGCATACTCCAGAGTGTCCGCTGTAACGAGTTTTGACAGTACAGTAAAACCTCGTTATAAAGTACCTGCTTATACAGCAGTTTCGTTTCATGAGTATTAGAGTCAAATCCCCAACTCGGCTCCCGTTGAAAATAATGCATTCTGTATCCGCATAAACTGCACCAGCTTATCGCGTACATATAGGTTAGCACATACTGTTGCAACACACTGTTACAACCCAACCACCGCGATTTCGTCGCGGTGGTTGAGTGTTCCCCAAGGGCAGTCTTGCAGACTATTGTGATGCAACGACGGCAAGGCGTACAGCCAATTAAAAATTGTAGCCATGTGTAGCGAAGTCGAACCGGGATGGCGATGGAGAGCGCCACCCCTGGGGCTCTTCGCAACAAAAACTAACCTGTAGTGACCCTTTAGCAGGGTTCTATATCCGCATCTTACTGAAGCTGGGACAGAAACACTGGATGTTCAGCATAAAAGAAAAGTTGAAGACTGTTTGTTCTATCAAACGTGGCATGAAGAAACTGACACTAGCACGCGAGATATGCAGATCCTTCCCTCAGGAATTCGAAGGGCATAATGCACAATATACCGTATACCGCTGCATATAAGCCTCAAAAACAACGACTCAAAATTGAGGAATCTACATAAACATGGTGCCAGCTCATATGCGTTGTCTAACAGTTTCGCCCGAGCCGTAGGTAGTACACACTCAACGCCAATGCCCATTCGTGGCAGCATACATGGAGCTGCATGTAAAAAAACATTCATTTGTAAACTGGTTCCGGTGAAAAAAAATTCGAATTGCGCGCTGTTTACCCAGCTTCGTCGTGCTGCTGGTCACATTACTGGCTGAACAGTTGCAGAGCAAACTTTAGGTAATCTCCGGCATGTGCCGAAATCTACAACTGCCAAACAGTTTGCTGTTCGGTACACCTCGAGTCAGCCGGGCCGCACAGGATGGCGTCCTTGTATTGCCTTTTTGCCTCCATTTGCCTCTGACTGCTGGCTTTACGACTGTATAGTTGAGCGTTTATTGCTTTGAACTGAGCAAACGCTGTCATGACATCCTACGGGGAGCTATATAGAATGGGGCAGGACTGAGGTATGGGGGTCAACTTTATATACAGTAAATACTGCACATTATGACCTTTGTAGTTTTTTTACGACTTGCTCACAAACGTTGTGTATCCCCTTTTTGAAGCCTCAAATTTTAAAAAATGTGCGCAAGTTACGTGAGCAAATAAGGTAATTGGGCGATCTTATGCCATTTCGGTTAAGCCATCCTACCGTTTAGTACATACTTTTTCCGTGCTCCAGCCAGCCGTGGTTTAACGAGGTTTTACTGTATCAGTATCCCTCAAAGCTACAAGGTAGCAAAATATTGAGCCTTTGAAATGCAGCAGTAGACCATGAAGGAGTACTCACCCGAACTTGCAAATCAATTCTGCAAACAAGTCTCTCAGCTCCAGCTGGAAGTGCTTCCGACAATCTTCAGACATACAGCACAAGTTGGGAACCTGACAGATAAATGCAACAAAATGCAACTTGAGCTTGCTTTCTACACGTACCTTCACTACACAAACAAAGCACGTATCTGTAAACTGTTATCTAAGGTTTATCAAGACAAGATTAACAGGATATTGCAAAAAATTCACGGGCAGTCAACATTGCTGCATATGAAGCTATACTAGGTCCAGTGATGTTTGAAAAGTGCTAGACAGGATACAGTAATAACACTGACATGAACTGACAAAATTTATTGAGACTAACGGTGACACTAATTACAACCATGCAACAAACTCTCTTTACTGTGCAAAAAAAGAAAGAAGCCAGGATGGTTAATTTTTATCAGCACTTGGTCTCCTGTCAGAGGGAGCATAAAGGGGGCTGTCAGAGGCAAAGCTGTCTGCACCAGGAACCAACAGCACTTCCCTTAAACTTACCAGTGTCTGCAAATGCTTCGACACCTCTTCAGCGCCGAAGACCGCTATCAGCTTCGGCACAAAGTCGAGAGCTGCCTGCACTATCTCACGATTTGGCGAGGCACTGGCAATCTCAATAGTCTCCAATACACCACTCAGAATACCTTTGCTGTAGGTACCTGCATTATAAAACAAAGCATTTCTTAAGATCAATTCAGACACTCTCAAGAGAACTGGCAGTTTTCGAACAGATATACACTAAATTCAAAATGGAAAGCAGTTGTATAGGCAAAAGGGCAGCACATAATTTGGAATAGATAAGGAGGAAATACATGTATGCGGTCTAAGTAATCTCCAGTACATCTTTGCTAAAGAATTTTTAGAGGCCCCCGCTCGCTTCAAGCTACGAATGACCGTTGTCTAAGTTTCATACTGGCTTTGTGGAACTCTAGTACTAAAGACATCGTGAGCCCACTTTAATGCAGCAGAATTTCGATCAATGAAAATCAGTTACACAACCCCCACTTAAACAGAACGCTGGCCCCAGGGTTTGTTGGATGGTTCTGTATTAAAGGGACACTCACCAACCTTCGGGAAAAAATATTTTCTACTCCTGTGGTTACAAGGCATGCATTGGCCCCGGAACGCACGGCTGTAAGCATTTATTGAAAGCTCATTAGGATATGTTAAAAAAAATGTGCAGAAAAAAACGTATTATCCGGGAAAAGGTATGATCCAAACTGCCTCATTTTGAAAGATTAACTGTTCAGCGAGGTACAAAGACATTTATCGACAATTTTACTTCATAAAAGATTATAATTTTTTGGCACAAGATCTGAACAGATCCCTTTTTTTAGTGCTCACAAAATTCACTCCATGTTTGCGCTGTCTTAAGTGTGGAAGGAACTTGGTAACGCATCTGGTCCATTGACAGCAATGACAAAAATAACAAAAAATTATTCCTTATTAGTTTAGAGATGCTTCGCCCTTTGCACCTAAGTAAGACGGGGAAGCCACCGCGGTGGCTAACTGTCACAGAGTCTCCTTTTTTTAAGCTGCGTTCCCCAGACCCTGCCTGCTTGTATGCAAGTACAGACAGTGCTCAAGGCATAATCTTTTGGCAATTTGCACCAAATCATGGCCTGACTCGGGTCGCTGCAGCTGCGTGCACATCCAACAATGAAACAGAAAATTGGAAAGTTGGTTTTTAGGGAAAGGAAATGACGCAGTATCTGTCTCACATATGGGGGACACCTGAACATTGCGGTAGCGATAAAGGAGGGAGTGAAAGAAAAGAAGAAAGAGGTGCCATAGTGGAGGGCTCCGGAATAATTTCAACCACCTGGGGATCATTAATGTGCACTGACATCGCACAACGAAACAGTGTTCAGGCATTTTCGCCACACACTGTACGATCAAGAGGCATGATCAGCTGGACCACATCAACACGTTAGCGAGCGCATCCTTTCATATATCTGTTTGTTTCTGTCAGTGTGATCCCTAGTTAGTGAGCGCCCTTTTAGTGCCTATCTGCTTGTTTCCATGAGGCCTCCCCACCGTTTTACAACCGGAAGGCCTTTGTGTCTTTTCTCTGTTCTTAAGTTTGTAGCTTTCACGGAGCCGAGAAACACCAGGACAGTGCAGTTTAGACAAGAGGGACGAGCAAGAAGCAGTGTGTATGCAGAGCGGTTGAGTGTGCGAACGAGGGGAAAGCTGTACAGCACGACAAAGTGCACAGAACATGCAGAAGCATTAATGAACTGCATGAGACAAGAAACTAAAAACCTTGTTTTTGTGGGTTTGCACTTGAGTGCAAAAACCAAAGGCGTGACGGAGAGCGTGCGTGCAACAAGCAGACAATGCGACATGTCTGCTGTGCCCACCCTTTACCATCAGTCACAATGACGGACCAATGGATTGCCTTTTGTGAAGGTTTGGAAAATGATGCCAACTGCAGGGCACAGGATGCCAGCGTAGAGGATGAGGAGGTTGGCTTCTCGAAAGGCTTTGATCTGAATTGTTACAGATTTTCAGAGCGTTCATGGCTTTAGTATTTTGGAGATTATCTTTGATGCCTCATCTATGCACTGGGCTTGTTTGCTTAAAATGTCCAGACCCTGGTCAGTAGTCCTTTAAGGCAGGGTAAAAAAAATCTCATTAATCGGAAATACCATTTCCCATCATGCCATCATTGGACAACCTTAATTATTCATATTTTTTTTGCGACACTCCAACGTACCTATAGAACCAATCTATAAGGGCGCCTGAAATTTTGGACACACCGCAACTGACTGCCTGATTTTTTGGACCTCGTTCTCACTTGCTGTCGATGCTCAAGCCACCATATAATGCGTACAGAAGAACCTTGTTAATTGAAACTGCAAGTGACATTGAAAACTTGATCAAACAGAACAAATTCAACCTAAAAGAAACCTCGACAGGGCTGATAGTCTCCGCAAGTGAGCACATTCCAGCTGCATGGTTTCGAATTCCTACAGTTCTTCGACATGTCTGCCACACAAACTTAGTCACAGTTCGCGGAACTCACCTTGAGTCTTTTGCCTCGACTACAGGAAGAGGTAGCAGCGAAGAGAGTGCAAGGCGTATGGCTACACGGAGATCGCAAGTGCGGGAAAAAAATTTACGTATTTCAAAGCGAGGCCAGCATGCCCAAGGCAAAACGCGTAGCAACCCTGACTTTCCTATCGCAAAACCGTCAACAACTGACATTTTTTTTATAGCAGGCAAGACAAATATCCGTACAGTCAATCTCGGATATATCGAACTCAATGGGGGATCGCAAAAAAAGGCCAATATATCGATAATTCAAAATATAAGACACGCCTATTAGATGCTTATTCCAAAACTACGCACATCTCAGACAATTTCCCCGGATCACGACAAGTGGGAACTTACCGATCTGCTCCTCCAAAGTCCACAAAAAACGAAAGCGCAGCCCCACGACTACCACACTTTATTTCGCAAGAAAAAAGTCCATGAGCTTAGCTTGCCTCTTCTGCACCATGAAGTTCATTAAGCTGCCCTCAAGCTTGGTGCTGGTATCCAAAGGAGAAAGTCCAGTGCCTTCCAGTGCACCACAACAGCAACGAATGATGCTGAATGCGGATGCAAGTTAAGCCACAGTGAATGGCAGCAGAGTTTCTTCGCCTGCATCTTCGCCACTGCCCGGGTCTGCTTCCTTGGTATCTATGATGTCAGCCACAATCTCAGCATCAGCACGAGCCACAACGACTTGCACGTCATCGTCAGCAGTGACAAAATCTTGTGCTGTTACGCCACTCGGAACGGCGCCTGCACCGTCATCTTGTGTGTCTAGACACACCCGTCGTCTGAAGCCACCACAAACCCTGCTTTGAGGAAGCAAGTCACAATTGTGCTATGCTTCACGTCATTCCAGGCACCAGCCAGCATCTCTATGGCTCTGAGGAGGCTCCTAATCAACCGAAAGTTGATTGTTGATTAGGAGCCTTTCCACCAGTCACCGTCTGTAACCAACCTAAACTTTCAGTATCCCCTGATTGAGAGGTTGAAGCTTCACCGTTGTATTTGGCGGCAGAAGTTAGATGGCGATCTGCTTCAACTGGCAGACAAGATAGGTAGAACAGTTGTTGAAAAGACAAACCATGCGGGCCGGGCCGACTTTTCCAGTTCGGCATACAAAATTCGCAGCTACTCGGTGAAAAGATCGCGTATCATCCAAGCCTTCGGATTAAATGTGTATCGAACCGGGAGGCCTTTCGTCTTTTTGAAAGAGCGTGGTGACCTGCTTCTGTCAATAACCAGTGGCTGCAGTTTGCATGACCCATCCATATTTGCAGCGAAAAAATCGAGACGCACAATTTGCCGTTCTTTACACCATGACATGCACTGCCCTTCAGGTGCAGAGTATTATTTGGGAAATTTGCCAAAACAATGCTGTCTCATCTGCATTTAATATTTGCGACGGTGAAAAGCTATCGCAAATCTCTGGACACTCTTCGGAGAGCCACTTCTTCGTGTCAATGCTGCTGGTTGCCTCGCTTTCACCCAAGAGGGTCTTTTCAATGATGCTGTAGAGAGTTAAAACGCTGCTGCCAACCAGTGCCAACAGAGAAGTTTTCTCCAAGGCTACAGCAAACCATTTTGCTTTCTCCATGAGCATCGGGCCGTCAACAGAGATATTCCTGACACGTGTCTCTATAAATCAGGTGTACAAAGCTTTCTCGACCTTGCCGTAGGTCGGAACACATCTACAACACGCTCCAGGGTGACTGGATTGCACTGCCTTCAGCTTCACGCAGGCTTTGTTCTTCAGGATTGTACTCACCCTGTTGCGAGGAATTCCGAACGCATCGGCGACCAACGACATTTTCTCGCCGGCCTACACCCGTCCAATGATGTCCGCCTTTGTTACCAAGTATAAATTCTTGCGTTTCTTCATGTTCATGGCTCCCGAACATGCAAATAAAGTGAAAACAAAACGCATGGCTCCGCTCAAGTCACAAGCGAACTCACATTGGCCTTGCAAACAAAGTGAAAAGAACAACCACCGCACCGTACCACACCAGTCACATGCCCAAGCAGTACCGTCAGCAGTGAGAGCCAAAACAGCCAAAATATTGGTGACAGCAAGCTGACGTCGCTTGTTTTGGCTGCACCAGCAGTCAGCCAACCAGCATGCAGAAATCGGACGCCTGCGGCCAGCACGGTTTCCCTCTTCCCAGGCCCTTGCATGCCCCAATGGTCATTCCCATTTCCATTCACGACCCACAAAGTTCTCATCACGTGACTCTTACTTGTGCAGCTCCGCACAAAAACGTCCAAGACCAGCGCTGCGGTCGAGATGCGATTTCGGGATCAAGTCTTCATTAGGAGAAGCCCATTTCCAGGGGTGCACAGTGATGTTTCCAGAAAAGTCCACTTGCAAGCTGGGGCATATTGGGAGAAGAGCACTTGCGGGGGCGCGGCGTGGCACGGAGTTCGGCATATCAAACATGGGGTGCACGTAAGTTCGATAAACGTGAACAAATTTGCAATACTTTTGCATGGGATTCCCAAGGAGATTTTACAACTGTTTGATATGGGCAATAATTCAATATAACTGGGATGGACTGCATACGTAAGCCATTGCACAGTGCACATCACCGGTTACGATGTGATTTTGGCTCTAGTCACAAGGTCTAATTATGAAGGTCAAAACTGACAAGACCGCTTGCTTCAGCCATTTGTCACTTTTTATTGTTTCCCCATCTTCACCTTCCCGTCATTCCGGGCACTTCGTACTGTGAGCATAGTGCAGTTCCCGCGACGGCAGCTTCACTTTCGCATCTAGACTATGCTCAACCTGAGCGCTCGTCATCGAAGTGCCAAGTAAGGCAGTACAGCCATCGTATGCCGAGCTCGTGAACGCAGTCACCGCCCGTTGACTGTGTACGCGACACGCAGCGAGATTTAGCCATGATAGGCTTCAGAATGCAAAAAACTACTGACCCCTTCACCTGGCATATGAGTAATATGTAAGTGAATTTTTTGGTGACATTTTATTTTTTGGTCATTTTCAAGGTCCCTAGAGAGTCCAAAAAATTGGTTGTCGACTGTAAACGCAACAAGAAAGAAAACCAAAACTGCAATTACTGAAACTACCAGATTCTAAAGTGCCCCCAACTCCGACGCTCATGATTTCCATGACTGAGAAAATAGAAAAGCACAATTTTTCATGTCTGCTATAGTGTTACTTGTTGCTAAAGTGCACAGCACACTAGCCTGCAAAACGAACTGCCAGTGGTCCCGTTGTTTTGGATTCCAGAGCGATGCATGCTCCGAACACAGCACAATCAATGCTGTATTCGTCTTTCTTCTTTTCCTTCTCCTTTTCTTTGGCTGTGTGCCATTACGCTGAGAAACTATGAGCTTGAATCCGGAGGTTACTGAATGGAATGTCACTCTCAAGCTACCTACTCCTACACTAGTCTAGGAAAGTGACTGCCACGGCAAGCCGGCACATAAAGCGCAAGTTTTTTCTTTTTCTTTTTTTTTCATTTTTCAACACATGGAGCTCCGTCTATACACTGGCGGGAGCGGGCACTGGTATGGGGCTGCAAACTGGGCTGATTCCAAACCCTCAACCATACAGTAAATGGCATCCAGAAGTCTTTATACCAAATTTACGCACTGCAATAGCATTGCAGATCTAGTCCACATGGTCTCGACCTGCCCTTTCTATAACGACCCGAACAGAAATGTACAAACCTGGGAGACCTTATTGCTCAACCACGAAGCAGAACAATGCAAAGTCATCGGTGTCGCCCTTACCACCGCCGAGTCCCAAAGGATTCCGGTCGACGGTTAGGGGAATGAATGGGGGTTGAGGCTATAACCTTCTCCCCGTAATTTTTGATGGGTGCAATTTGAAGCTATTTCTCTCACTCTCTCTTTTTTCCAGGATATGAATAGAAAATAACTACAGTTAGGCCTGGATATACTGAAACCGAAAGAGTTCGAATTTTTCATTACATACAGGAAATGCACTTGTGTACCAGAATAAAAAGTGGGGGGCAGAATTTTGCCCAGATACCTTTGAACTCGTAGATTGCAGTGGTCAGAGCCAGAACAGTGCATCTGACTAGGCAGGAGCCATCGGTGAAACCAGCCGTCAGCTGTGACACAAGCTCCTTGACTGCAGCATCAGGATCTTCAGGTTGCCAACGAATCAGAGCCTTGCCGACGCCTATTACAATTGCACAGGCTTCCCGGCACACCTCGGCGGCATTCACCTTGATGCATAACACCGCCTGCATCCAGATTAAGCCATAACAACAAAGGTGCTGAAGGAAGTTGAAACTGTTGGAAATTGCAACAGAGTAAAAGCTCTTTAATTCAAACTGCATAGGAATGCCAAAAGAGGCGTAACTTGGAGCTGCAAGCAAACGTAAAGAATTGTGCTGCATTGAATACACCACCTGCTATCCGAAACCAAAAGCTTCCATCTGTTAGCTTTGCACGTGCCTGCAACACTGCAATGCGCGTCGTTTGCTGTACTTCGGCGCTGGTTGTGCCATCCATCACAATGAATGGAAGCCATGCAGCTAGTCTAAAGACGGTATCCCCCTCTTGGTAAGGTTGCATGCAGCATGTTCGTTGCTACACACAACTTTTACTCTGTCCGTAGAGACGTGTGAAAGACTGATCTCTCTCAACAACTGTTGCAACTAACCCCGGTAAATGATGGGTAACTGGACTCGCCCTTAAACTCGAGTATATTGCCATCTAAATGAGCAACTATTGAGGAACTACAACATTAGACTGGGGCTCCTTTCCATCAGCTCTTAAGAAATTTTCTTGTGAAGAGGAGGATTTCTACCGTATATGGTCATGTAAGAGCCGCACCCCCAAAACATTTTTCATGTGTACCTAATTTTGCCACCGTATATTCTGCTGGCCGCAGATGCAGACACGTCAGCCTGCATGCCAGACTCCACCCAGAACCACAAACATATGGTGCCTCAGAGCCAAAACGACTAACATTCAGCTGCAGAACAGGGTACAATAGGGTGCATTGTGTATTTTAAGAATTCACCAGGGCTGCACTAATTCGTCCAAAACGCATATCTCAACATAACAGGGGGACGCGTAATCGCAGCTGCGCTGCAGTAAAAGAAAATTATCAAAAATGCACGTCCCGTGTAAGTTCTACACCCTGTCAAAAGCACGCGGAAAAAAAAAATGCGGCCCCTACATGAGTATATAGGGTATGTAGACCAATTTGGCATAACAAAGGCAGTAAATGAAACATGCAGCTCGAGGCCTTTCACATAATGAACCCCTACACTTCCTGTCCAAACCTGAACAAGTCATTCTAATGATCTGCAGACCTTGCATTACTCTCCCTCAATTTCCGTGTGGAAAGAGAAGAGAGGAATTATATTAGAAGCTTACAGGCTGTACATGCTTTTTTTTTGCCTACGCATTAATACACGCACATATCAGAAGAAATAAACCAGAAATCAAATTTTTGGCAAGCTTACCTCACGAAGAGCTGCCAAGACAAACGACTTGTGCTCGACGCTCAGGTTGCCGATCAACAGGTGCAAGCAACGGAGACGTGCCTGCACACAAAGTGCAGTAGCAACAACCATAGAAATTAATGTTAACTAACAAATGCAACTGCATTTAAGCCCAGATCATGGTGCATCACTAAGGTAACAATGTAATAGGCTAATGTTTTCCAAGGCATATACAGTATAATCTTGGTGATAAAAACCCAATTGATACGAATTTCACAAAACTCCCCGGCCTGAGTGCATTGTGTACAATGTGTAGAATTTCGGATGTTCCGAACTTTCTCCCTCACCTCTACGGAAAATAAAAATGCGTGAGCCGTGACCACACCCTCGAGCCCTAAGCGCCGCCCGCACATCGCCGATGTCGAGATCGCTAATCGCGTGGTACACACCGCACTCAATGAGCGGCGGTGCGCGGCCCGCACATCGCCAAAGTCGCGATCGCTAATCGAGCAGTACGCACTGCGAGTAGTGAGCTGTGGCCACACAGAAGTGAATAAATCTCGTCAGCCATGAACACATCTGCGTGAATGCATTTTTCATGCTTCTGCATATGAATTTTGTTCGTTTTAACGATATAAAACTTCGGCTCATACGAATTTTTTCGTATTACCTATGTTCTACTGTACAGGGCTGTCCGCACTTGGGACAAACAAACAAGTGTGTGGCTGCACTCTTTGCAGAGCCAGTGCATTCGTCATAGCAGCGCATCAAAGGACGATGTCACACAACATGAAACATCATTTCGAGGCCCCTCTGTGCCTGGTGCCACTTTACATCAAAACACGGCCACACTGGACACAATGGCACTCTGAAAAGTGCGGCCACACGCTTGCGTGTTCACCCTAGAAGAGTATTACCCTGTACACAACGCACAGCAGAGGAGCTTGTGCTTATATTCACAAGCATCGCACGTATAAACTTTCCACTCTAAGCCAGAATTCATTTCAGGATGCAGTAAGCACTTTAGTGAGCAGTGGTGGACAGCACGAATTGGTTAAAGGGACTATGCAATAAATTAATTGAGATTGCAAAAAGCAGACGAGAGATAGGAATTTTATCACTCGTCACCCCAACGCAAGAATTTTTAAGCTAGCATCAATAACACCGAAGATATAGACGATTAAAAATTACGCTCCTCCTCTCCCCCCTCAACTCATACACGCGGGGCACCAGACAAAAATAAAGAAAACAGCTCTGGGACTGGGCCCCGCCCATGATACGTCGTCCGCTGACGTTCCTTTTGCAACTTCCGGTTGTCGCTCCTAGCACCCCAGCATCAGCTTCGGCGGCGTGATTGCGGCGCGCGTCGGGTTTCATTGCTTGTCGTCTGTTGTAGTTAGCAGTAATGGACCCGGACCTTGAGGATGCATGACTGCTCGCTCTTACGCCGCGATGGGCATCGAGCCCTATGCGTTCACGCCGTACCGGCTGAAAGCCAGAGCGACTCGGCGAGCCACTGCGAGTGGCTCCGGAACTCCCGACAGAAGGAGGCGGCAGAGGAAAATTGAAACCATATGCGCAAAGGCAATGCCGCTTGCCCAAGAAGGTCGCGCGGCGGCACGAGCAGACGATTTTCACGGCTACCGGAAGTGTGCCCGTCACGTCGTGGCTGCCGTAGCTCCAGCGAATGAGAGCGTGTGGTGGCCTGGCGATGTCATGGGTACAGTGACGTCTTTTTTCATGATTTTAGTTTAAAAATCGGTCACTACGAGCACACCAACCGGCCCGCGAATTTTGAAACACTGTTTTTAAAAATTAATAATAAATTGCCGGCTCAGTTCCGAAGATTCATACTTGGTGTGAATGCTTCTTAGCATCATTTCTAGGCATTGAAAACATTTACAAGCTACTTTTTATTCATTGCATAGTCCCTTTAAGCAAGAAATAAACCATTACTATGCCTTACAAGACAATCTAACTGGCAAACAGACCAACTTTCATCAATGGATGACTCCACTGACTGCCATTACTGCAAATGATGACCACTTGATCAAAACATCCAGATTTGCCTATATTGAAAACAATGTACATAAGTACTTACCACTCTCGATCCAGGGGTTATAATCTGCAGGCTTTCCACAAGAACTTTACTAATTTCTGTGAGGTGCTCTTCAACGAACTCCTTGCAAGTGGGAGTTGGAAAGCAGCAAATCGCTTCCAAGACAAGGTATGCCTTTTCCTTAATTTGATGATCAGAGTCCTAAAAAGCAGAAAAAAAATAATGGGGGTGTACAATATGGACGATTATGCTGTCACATGAAGATCTCATTGTAATGAGGAAATTTTCAGTTAAACATTGCTGCATGCTGAATTCGAAATTTTCAGCCTAAATTCACAGTCCCAGTTTTATAATCCAACACTACCACCATCAAGCTTCCAGCGAGAGGATGCGCTATCTATAGCCAGACACAACTCATGAACAAAGGGGCACATGCTCTTCAAAGAAGGCCCCACAACCAATGGCATCCACAGATTTCCAAGACCCTGTGGTTAATCCGTTCAAGCCGTGGTTAATCCCCCTTCATCTGCCACCTTGCAATGTCATGCTAGCAAGTCGGGGACCAACAACAACGTCCTAAGAATCTGTCCACTACAATGGATGGAGGGTCTCCTTTGAGGGACATTTCCAGCTTTGTTCTTAGAGCTAGATCCGACTATTGTGGCAACATCGGACGAGTTTGAATGGTTTAGATTTCGACGCCATTTCAACATGTTTACCCCGCGATGCCCACGCTATCAAAGCAGGACGATCGCAACTCGCATGATGTCAGGTCCGCAAAAAGAAAACTTGGCCGCTTCTGACCCCTTCACGGTTTTCTCTGTTCATGTACGATGGCGGATTTTTGTCCTGCACAGTTTTTGTTTGCTGTACAAAAATGGTTTCGACTTGGCGCTAAAAATTTTGCGCCGGACCAATGATACATGCTTACTGGGAGGTGCTGCTACCTCCTACAACTCAAAAACACGCGTTAGAAAATTGGTTATCCTACCTTATTCCCGATTTTGATCTTCACCGTGTCGCACGGTACATCGTGATGCTGCTTTCGCGGTTTCGGTTTCTCCACGTGATAACAACGGAGGCGCAAGAACTTGATTTTTATCTTTACTGGCACACTCTCACAGAAACCGGCGGAAATTGATTCGCATCTTTATTCGCGGTGTCCTTAATTTGTTCATTACCAATGCTCACAGGGTTTTACTGCTCTCCTGGTTTCTTGAGTTTCCAGACCTTTGCCAAGACAGCCACCAGCAGTGTGAGCCGAGCTTTCTTTTCATGAGGTGAAATTCTCAGACCAAGCTTGTCAGCATGAAATAAGGTCAAGCCAGCACCAGGACACAGAGATGCATGCCCCTTTTTGGCGCCTGGCACGAGGTGGTGCTAGAGGTGCACGCGTGAGGCTTAAAACACCTCACGAGTGCCCATTGAGCCACTGCGTCAGGCACAAAATGGAGCACAAAAAAATGCTTTCGGTGAGCTTTCCTCACTCACATCATGCTTGGATGAAAGCTTATCCAATTTTATTGTGTTAGCATTTGAAGCCCAACTATCAGCGTCTGCCCGTGTGTGCATATATAAGGTTCTGTACACGGAAGAGCCACCTAGGACGGTTGGCAGGTGGTACAATGGGGAAGGAAGTTCCTCTCCACTTGTAGGGGAGAGGACTGCAAGTCCAGAAAGAGAATGCTAGTGTAGCATATACCTTGAACACTACTCTGCCACCGAAGGCAAATGGGGTCACAGCAGCGCACGTTTACATAGCTCCTGGAACCTCTGAAAGAAAAGCTGGCAACATAATATTCAGGAAAATTCTCTTCAGAATTAGGGAGGATTCCGTAACGGTGGTGGAAGACTTCAACCAAAACATGTGCACCCCTAGCAAATTTCTGGATTTACTGCACAACAAAGCAGACTTTGAATTCGAGACTAAGATGTTCTACAACTACAAACTGAAAAACACGCACAGACCTTGCCTTCCATAACAAAGGAGCAATTACTATCACTTCAGTGACATGCCATGCTCGTTGTGTTAAAAAGCGGAGAAAAAATCGAATTGTCGGGTTAATGGGTTCTAGTCTTCGGGAATGTCCCTACAGGATCACCTCAATAATATGACTTTCAGGAGACCGCGTGAAACAGTCGTATAATCAAAAATCTTGCACAAGTGATGCATCTGCGTAATAAGTGCATCTGCTAGTCTGGCTCTCATTTAACTAATTAAAGTTCTTTTCCCCGCGTGTTATAAAAGCACCCGTTTTTGTTCTGCGAGAATAAGTTCCAGACCATGTGCAGCCAGGCTTTTCGAGGCCGAAGAGGTGGCTTTAGACAAGGCGTGTGCACTCCCATCCCTACACATTAAGCAGACATCACAGGCGCCTCGAAAGCAAAAATTTGGACAAGCCAGAAATATGGCTGCTCCAACTCTTTGAAGATTTTTTGTGGCATGCAGTATGACCATGCCAGCAACATGACTCTGTTCAGACTTCCTCTAGAACTGCTGTCACTCCGCAGCAGCAGTGTATGTACTAGGAATTCGTACTATAAAGGAAAAAAAATACGAAGTTCACCTGTGACGTGAATGCGCCGCCAGTGTGGTTTCTGCAGTAATGAGCGGCACAGTAGGAGATAGAAACTTTACAGCTACACAAACCCCAACATAATGCACAAGGCTTCTAATGCTAACGCATCGTAAATGCATGATGCAATTAACACCTTTTAAATTTTTTGTCACCCCCGAATCACACCACGAATTATATGTGGGTATTTACAGTATATAATTTAATTTCATGCAAAAAAAAAGTATTTGTGTAGTTATGCAATACTATATACATAATGTTTATGTAGAGTTTTTAACTGCCTAACGGACACATTTTTTCTTCGAAAATGGTACCAAAACGGTCATTCAGTACTAGTGCTGCCATCAGTCAGCAAACAAAAAAAATGTTATGGATGAGCACTACCCACCTTAAATTGAAAACAGAGTGCCAGAAAACACAGCACAATCTGGACTCGTCATGGGCCAGAAATGAGTAAAGCGTGGCCCGCATGGAGCGTTTTATGCCCACGAAACCGTGTCGCGCGGCCGACGCCCGCGCCGTCGTCGACGAATTCACTCCCTCATGGTCAGCAGCCGAGCGGCGTTTTTTTTTTTTGCCGCCCAGTTGTGCAATGCGCGCACCCCCATCTATACTGAAATCAGACGGATGCGCAGGAAGCGAATTGAAGCCGCTGGCTCTCGTGCGCAGAATGCTCGCGAGCGCACATCCTCCATGCGAGCGCGTCTCCCTTGGCTGGGTTACGGTAGCCGGGTGCACCGGCGCGGCTCCGTTCAGAATCGCGTGGCGTCCGCTCCAGCTCTCATTGGCCCTCTGTCGCTGATCGGCGTTTTTTTCTGTTTCGCCAGAACCCGACGATTTGGCAAAAATGTCCTCTCCGGCGGCAAAAAAACGCTCCGCTGCCGTCGACGCCGATGAATTGCCCAGAAAAACGCTCCATGCGGGCCACGCTTTAGATTATGATGAGCCTGGCTCGTCCAAGTTTGCTAGGGGATTAAAAAAGTAAAGAAATTCCCCAGCAGGGAACACGCCAAAAAATGCATGCCAATGTAATAAGGGCAAAGTTAGACTACCTAACATACATCTTGAGTCATCTGGTTTTGAAGTTTTCAAAATGATTAACCTTTACTGCATTCCTTGATACTGGAAAAACCACTAACATATATTTTAGCAAGCTTCCTAGAGCAAAATTTCTTAAAAGCTCATGACAATAAGATTACATAGCACACTTGTTTTACATGAAATTAAATGACACAGTTAACACAAGGCAGGTAGCTGCTGCCATGGTTGCCGCCACTATGCCTTAGTAACAAAAAAATAATTAAAAAGAACATATGCACCTGTACTTAATGAGGCTGAAACTTGGTCAGTGGCAGCCACGCACTATAAGACTAATAAGCACTATAACTATAGGCTGCGACATACTGGCTTCTGACCGCTGCCTCAGTTACAGCACATTTTGATGATGATGTTAAGTAGACAAAAGATGAAACGCTGACTTTTCGGTACAGCAAGCTTGCACTCTCACCTCCAAATTGACTTTGCAGAATTGGTACAAGCGCTGAACATTCTCGGGGCCCATTTTGGTGACTAGGGAGCTTGGCAATTCTAAAACCACATGCCTGCAATCATAACGGAGTGTGCCAAATTATGCACTGTGCCACACATCACCTCTGTACTACCATGCTTACTTAGCGTGAGTGGAAATCTTGCTGCTGTGTCGCTTTGCAGACACACTGAAGAACAGCGCACTGCACAGCTGAAACAGTGAGATGTTTTCAATATTACATAGCACACAAGGGCTTGTTTTACATGAAATTAAATGACACAGTTAACACAAGGCAGGTAGTTGCTGCCATGGTTGCCGCCACTATGCCTTAGTAACAAAAAATAATTAAAAAGAACATATGCACCTGTACTTAATGAGGCTGAAACTTGGTCAGTGGCAGCCACGCACTATAAGGCTAATAAGCACTATAACTATAGGCTGCGACATACTGGCTTCTGACCGCTGCCTCAGTTACAGCACATTTTGATGATAATGTTAAGTAGACAAAAGATGAAACGCTGACTTTTCGGTACAGCAAGCTTGCACTCTCACCTCCAAATTGACTTTGCAGAATTGGTACAAGCGCTGAACATTCTCGGGGCCCATTTTGGTGACTAGGGAGCTTGCCAATTCTAAAACCACATGCCTGCAATCATAACGGAGTGTGCCAAATTATGCACTGTGCCACACATCACCTCTGTACTACCACCTCTGTACTACTAGCTGTCAGCACTACTATGTTGCACTGCCACCCTAGCATATGTACTGGCGACTTCCAGGCACCGTTCTTACAAGAGCGAGATTTCTGTGAACTGATTTCAGCCACATCACATAAATACAAAAAAAAAATTCCCAGCTGGTAGATAATTTTTTAGCAGAATATCAATTTACTGCTTATAAGACTAAATCCTGAAAAACTTGTAGCATGCAGTGTGAAATATGAACCACACATATCTCCTTAAAATCTGTTGGACTTGTGCAGAAGCTAGGAAGAAGAGACCAGATCTGTTTCTCCAAAATTTCATAGGTTTTGGTAATGGATGTGCACTTGTCTGAAGTTTCAGCTGCAACCAAGTCGGTATGGCTTAGACTAAAAGCTGCTGTAGGTCAGATCAGACTGATCAATCTGATCAGACTTGAAATGTAAAACTGGTATCACAAGAATTAAAGCACCTAGCTCATGAAAGGCAGATGCAAGAGGCAGGAAGTAGGTGATGAAGAAGGACAGCCTTGTAGCCTTTATGTTGTCCCGCAAGATTCGAAGCATCCAGCTACGTTTCAAGTCTAGGCGACTTCTGGGGGAAAAAAATACAGGAGGAGGGGGGGGAGGCAGAGGGTCATTGCACACGCTACGAAACGGAAGTCTAAAACAGCAATACTTACTCCTCTCCACTCATATCCAGAGGGACAGCTTTCAACACAACCTCAGGTCCATGGTCCTGATAGCAGCTGCAATGGCTCTATCCACAATGGCATCTATGGCATAGGTCTCAGAACCGTGCAACTCGGCAATATGGCTCAAAGGCTGCAAACAACCACAAAGACCATCAGCAAAGAAAAATGGGCGCCAACAATGAACACAGCACAAAACCGCTAGAAACAAACCTCCAACATGTGGTCAGCACATCGCTTGCCAAGGACCTGCAAAGAGCAAGTTTCAAATGATTGGAAAAATGGAAAGCACACTTGAAATGAAAAGCACACCAACATGTGGCTTAACTTACCTCAAAACAGGTGGCCCATGCAGAAAGCACGTAATCCCAGGCAGGCAGGAATTGGCAGTGCAGTGCTCGCTGCATGTGTTCAATAACCTTCACGCCTGCAGTATAGCAAAGACTGCTCTTGGAAGTTGGATCAGCCTCATTTTCCAGACAATTCTGAAAGCACTTTTCAAGCAGCACCTGAAATAAAAATTTTATATAGATTTTCATATAGGTGCTTTTGGCCAATATCTGGTAGGCAAGGCTCGTTCTAGTATCCGTAGTCCACTATAGAATGAATACTGCAACATATACATATCATGTTAACGCTTAACACACAGACATCAAACATGTCAAATGAAAGTTATCAACTTATAGGATCTCATCAATAATAATCCCTTCATTAAAAAATGTAAAAAACATTTAATATGGATAACATTATTAGATATGTCTAAGGGCAGTAAAACTGTGGGAAAAATACAGGTTTCCCCACTAGGGTTTGTTTCTGCGTGAACTTAACTTTTCAGTAGGCCTCCTGCGCCTGTGGCAGACATTATAGATCATAGGACTGCAGAAATTTTAAAAATTGATAATTTTGCAATAAAGTTTTACAGCAAGTTTATCCAGCTCTTCCAGCTATTTCCAGCAATTTAGGAAGGAAGGAATTATTCAGTACGAATTACAACTTACTTTCAAGACCGATGATATACTGTAATCTAATAAGTGTACGTCAAACCCTTGTTCAGGCTCTCCACCCAGCCAGCTGTCTACAAGCATTCCAACAAACTTGGGAAGGTTACTCAAGAACAATTCGTCAGACGACCTGAACAAAAAAGACAAGACATCAATAAGAGAGGCGCTTCTGTGATTTGGCACACTCTACACAGACAACTGTAGTAACCTCTGAAGGTTGATCCAGACTTCCTCCATTGTGTCAAGCCATACATAATAGATCCCTAAAACTCGCTGCCCAGGCTTGTAGTCATAGAGTGCCTGCACACATGCAAGTTGAAAAATCGGGTAAGAATATTGGCAGCAGAAGCGAAAGCCAAGATTACTTACATTAATCAGCAGTGCATTTAGCTCAGCACTCAGTGTCGCATCACGACGCTGCTTTGATGAAAAGAATAACCGCAGCGTCTGCAAGCCACGACGTACAACAATCTCCAAAAGGAAAAGCTGCAAAAGTAACCAAATTAGTTGCACTCAAGTTACAATACTGTACAACGCCAACACCTGCAACTTCGAATGAGTGGGAAAAATGTAGTCACCAGCAAAAGTTTGATATGCATGTTCTTGAGAAGAAGTTTATTGTAGCACTCCCACACAACACAGCCACCTGGTACTGATAGCAGCTGATGGATCATGCACGTAGCTTAACACTTGTAGGGACGATTGGCTTGTGTGACAGCACTGAATTATCTTTTCTCCACACACTGTAAACTTTTGTCGATGACTGTAGAGCTCACTCAAGTGTAGGTACCATGAGTACACAATCACTTACAGGATGGCCAGCTCCCATCACTTCAAGCATTGCCTCGCATGTCGATTTCACCTCTGACAGTGGGAACAGACTCAGTGTGGATTTAAAGAACCCAAACATATGCAGAATTGTCACTGCGGAGAAAAAGAATGCAGAGAGCTCACAGTGAAGGTGAAATCCCACAAGTGCCAAAGGCAATGAAACAAATGCCAACAGAATGATACATGTAAGCAGATTGATCCTAATGGACTGTATGTCATGCTGTTCTTTGTCAGTGCCTTCTGTCTTATAATTACTATGCCTGCTACACATTTTAAAAGCTGTCTATTGAGACAGAATAAGCCAGCAGTGAAAATAAGAAGTTTCTCTGATGACAAATGGATTTAAAATGATGCAAAAGCCAGGTATAGTGAAAGTTCACAAAGCAGTGAATTGAAAACATGTGATAACAAGAAGAATAGTGAAAAAGGACACAATGATTTATACTGAAGTGAAATAAGGCACAATGAGAGAGGTAAGCGAAAGGTCCAAAATAACTGTATGAAACTTTTGGTTCCCTATACAAAAATGCCACCAGGCATATTGACTTACAGTAAAAACCCATTGCTGAAACATGTGAAGAGGAAAACATATCCCCAGAAAAAATAAACAAACACCCAAGGGACACTAAACGAAAGACTGCACACTTCCTAAGGACACATCCTTTCCTTCATATACCGATGAGCCTACTTATGACAGTCACAGACATAATGAACACTTGGTTATTATGAACAAGGATGGTGTTATGATCAAAATACGTATTAGGGTAATAGAGATGCATCTTAAATACAACAAAAGCCGCAGTCGCACCACTTGGATATAGCAAACGAGAAGGTACCGTAAAATAGCAGCCACGGTCCAAAAACTCTCGTTTCCAGCAAGCACGGAGACCGAAGAGAGTCTCTAAAGCCCTCTGACACCACCCAGGAAAGAACACAGATAGCCAAAAAAGCAGTTAAAAAATTTTCCCTTTCCCCACCCCCCACATCATCCCTGCCGATGCTATCAACAGCAGCCGCCACTGTTAGCCTGCGTTGTCACACTCTATCGGAAGCACCACCTTTCTGTCCGCGCCTATCGCTGACAGATCCCGCCGATAAGCTGCTGGCTTTTCTGTTAGCTTTATCTCACAAATCACTGGCGGTAAATGTTGCCGATGTAAAATGAAACGATTCATGATCAGCACTGCCCATTGCCAATGTCGCCTGGCTGCGCACAATGCACGGGTTCAAGGTCCAATGTGCGCTACAATGTCGCTCATTGTCAGTGGCGTCAATGACCATAGATCATAATTTTCAGGTAGTCAATTCCTCTGGTGAAGCATAGAGTGACTATAAATCATAGTTTTTGTCTACGCTGCTGCCTATTTCCTGCACATTTACCAATTTTGTGGGCCCCGGCTTCAAACTGGCGGGCATACATGCATGTAACTTATTCAAAATGGCAGTGACCGGGAGTGGCGGGAAGTTGAAGCTAGCCAATAAAAAATTGCTGGATTTGCCACATCAGGCAGCCAATAGTGATGTCGCATTTGTTTGTTTTTGGAGTTTTTTTTGCTTTTAAGCGGTGCACACGGTTCTGCTCTGGTACAAAACAGCCAAAGAACTACTCCTTCAAACGAGACCAAAGATTGCATTATCGCAGCTGGTTTTGAAATTCTAAAACACAGAAAATCGGTGTATACTGGTGAGCTTTTCAAGGCCCTGAGCCGCGACAGCACACTGATCTGGCAATTTTTTTTAAATATGGCAAGTCTCTGCCACCAAAATTCACTTACGAGTGGAAAAGAACCTCGCAAATCTGATTATGACAAAACTGAAAAATTCATTTATCTGCGATTTTTCTGCCATAGAGACCTATACTTCCCTTAATAAAGCTGATCTGACCCCAGATGCCGCAAATGCCGCAGATGCCGCAAGAGGGGCTAGACTATCTTCATGCTTTGCTGGCCCATGTTCACCAAATGAGAAAGCATTCACTAGTGAAGTACAATGCGCCAACATACTCTGGGTTGTTACAGGTTATTACACAAATCTACGACACACACCCCAAGTGTTTTCATCATAGCATTCTCCACAAAGCTTGAAGGAAACGGTTCAATGCTCTCAGTCAAGTACCGCAACAAAACATCTCCCCATCTAGACAACATCAGGAAAATCTCACCTGAGCATGAGGATGACCTTAAGAGCGGAAGGCAAAAAGCAACTACAGTGGGCCCAGCTGGGTGTGTGGGTGGAGCCCCAGTTTCAGCCATGGCATGGCCACCAGTCAGGACACGACGCACTGCCTTTTGGGCCAACTTGCGGATCTAGTCAAACAAAAAACAAAAAAACAGGCCTCATAAGTTAATCCAAGGCCAGACAAACAACAATCAATGCACACAGATGTTGCAAAATGATGAGTACAAAGAGCAGCCAGCCAGCCAGCCAGCCATCCACCCACCCACTTACCCACTCACCCATCCATGCACCTGCACATTCGAAAAGAATTTTAAAGTAGTTTACACAGTATTGTTGCAATACATTTACAAAAGTCGCTACCCCATGAACTGCCATATTTACTCAAGCAATGAATCCACTCTATTTTCAGAAAAGTTGACATCAATTTGGGGCGAGGGTTTATGCGGGAAAAAAAATTGACATTTTTTTGCAAGTCAAAATTTCAAAGAGGTACATCTACCCGCCCGCCAGCAACAGCGCAACCCTACAATTTTGTAATAAGTCAACAGCAGTAGCCAATCAAGGCGAGATAAAGTGAACATGCTGAACACTGGCCCCAATAGTAAGGTGCCCTTTCTATATTTATTTATTTGTTTATTGATACCCGCAGGGTGGAAACATTAGAGAGGGGAGTGGGTTAATATACAACGACATTCATAAACACAGCTAAAATTTTGCAATACAAGTAACAAATAACGTGAAGTAACAAATAACGTGAATGTCTGCAATATAAGTGTAAAGTGTTAAGCGTGCGTGCCTACAGCAGGATGAATGATTACAACCTAATAGTTTCTATTGTAATGTCACATGTCAGAGTACACACAGAGCAGCAAAAGTACAAATGAAAGAAACAAGGAAGATGATACGTTATACGGTAACAAAACTTGCTAGTAACTATATATTGTGTTTGGCCGACTGAAACAATGAAGGCTGGGTGATCATTGCAACAGAGGAGGGAAGGCGGTTCCGGTCTACTGATGTGCGGGGCAGGAATGAATCGGAAAATTTTTTAGTATTGCATATAAATGTGGTCTAAACGTGATGACACATATGAAGGTGGAATCAGCAATTCCTTCTGCAGGATATCCTGATAAAAGATCTTATGAAACAAAGATAGCCGCGCTGTGATGTCAGGTTAGATTTCATTGTAGATATGCTGGATGTGCGATGATAGTTAGAGAAGATGAAGCGAGCTGCGTTGTTTTGAATCATTTCGATCTGGTTAATCAAGACTTTAATACCTGGGTCCCAAATTGACGATCCATACTCGAGTTGTGAATGAACAATGGTTTTATAGAAAAGAAGCTTAGCTTAGATGTGGGGTTAAAAAAATTTACTTCTCAATGATAAATGTGCTCGTTGGGTACAATATGCGAATAGGTTCGATATGAGAGTAAATGCAGTATTGCTCTTTGCACTCTTGAGTTACCACCACAAGAGCAGGGTAAGAGCTGAAAACCAGAGCACCATGCTAAGGGGGGGAACAGTGAACCTTGCATTTTACACAGAACATGACATTATCTTTTCATACAACAAGCTTTGTAACATACTGCACCTATATTCTAGAATATAGGTCGACCCCAACTTACTAACTGTAAAAAAAGAATCATTGTATGGCAAAAGTACTGAAAGATACCCTTACCTTGAAACAAATGAGACTCTGCTGGTTGCACAGTGATGACACTATTTTCATTTGCATTTAAATGCTGCTCATGGCACAAGGGCACAAAGTGCGCAAGCATTACTAAGAGTAATCCGAGTCATCAGATCCCGAGTCTGACGACAAGTGCTTCTCGCTGCCCAAGTCCCATGGAGCATCGTCCTCTGTGCTATCCAGCTCACTGCTGATACTGCATTTTTCTAAGACTTGAGCACCATCTCTTTGCGCAATTTCTGGCAGATGAAAGTACATCACCATAGAGCAAATGCCTTTAGGTTCATAAATTGCTGCACCCATGATGGCCAGCCCTTGAACTGCACCTTTGTGAGGCATGCGTTATCTCAACAGCTTTCATACGGATGCACTCTGAAGTCGCTCTCGCGGAAGAACCCACAACCTCGGTTTCCGGTTCGGGATACGCTGCTGTCCGTCCATGAAATGAGGTTTTATTCTGGTAGCTGCACATCGAGATGTGTTGCTTCTGGCTCGATTAGTACAAAATACTTTTTTCCGATACTCCAAATCAGCACTGTGCCACCACGTTGCCATGCGCTTACGCGTATTCTATAGATTTTTTTTTGCTTGGAAGCAACGGTGAACTGCCCTCGGCCTCCACAGAAAAGGGGTTTTTGAAAAAGCAACTTTACACCATCAACAAAAACGCAAAAAGGCATCGCTGTTGATGATGCTGTTGTGGCCATTCTCCTTTGCACTGGGGGATCACAGCATACTTGATCAGGCCATTAAATAACTGGAAGGAAATCAGAAGTAAAGAAAGAAATGGGTCTGGGGGTTCCAGTTCCATATTATCCTTGCTGTCGCGTCTGCCAGCAGATCTCAAAACAGCGTTTCGTGGTTTCCACCACATTTGTATTTGCTGTGTGCCTTAGACCAAGTGCCATCGCAAGCATCTCCATGGGTGTCACGCACAGCTAACGGAGCTGTGGGCACTTGTGAAGACGACATTATGATGTAGTCCCGTGCCGTAAGTTGGAAGCAATCGATGATAGCATATTGTATTGTCTCCTCTGTTACATCGCATCTGGGCCGTTGAATATCTAGTCCCTCTGTGTATTTGGCCTGGAGTGATCTCGTTCGCAGCATCCCACTCCTTGCATCTACGTCGTGCTGCTGACAATGGTGATGGCAGCTGTTGGCTTGTAGCCTTAGGCCACCCACCGTTGCAACAATCCCTAGTTTTACCATCAATTGCCGATACATAGATGGGGGTCGACTTTTTGCCGATTTTTTGAAAAACATCGACCTATATTCCGTTACTTATGGTAATGTCACCTACTTATGTAGGTGAGATACAGTAAAACGATCTTTTTAAGAATGGATAAAATAAAAGCCCTCACCTTTGGTCTGGTGTCGACAATGTAGGGGAACAGGTAGCTGAAGAACTGAAGTGTAGAGGACTCACTCCAGGCGGCTAGTTCCAAGCTCTTCAGGCAGCAAGCCATCAAGCCTATAAGCTGCGTGCCATACAAAAAAAGCTTCACAAATTACACTGTCAAATGAACGCACAATTGACAAGAGCTAAGCATATTCTAAAGCTAGAACTCCATAGTACAAATACAAAAACCTTCAACATAGGTGACAAAATGAGGCATGACTGTAGTGGCATGATAATACGGCCACGGCAGAGCTGTCACAGCGGTCGGACGCGCTCTCACCAGGTGGCGGCATAGTCTGCGCGTGGGCAGCTCCAATGCAAATTACCGGTGGCGCGCACGCGCGCGGGAGTCATGTTCGCCGCTGGCGCGGGGGATGCCGAGAGATACCAGTGCATCCCACAAATAAAAACTAAAAACATTTAAAAACATCTAAAATAAATATGCAACAAGTATCAATGTACATACACTCTGAAGCAGCTTGATATGCACAGGATCCCGATACATCTGCAAGAACTTGATGCACAAGGTTGTGATCCATGAGAACTTCTTTCTGAGTACTGCAGCAGGAACCCTAATTGAAGATGAGATGTATGAGCCATATTAAAAAAAACATCAACCATACACTAAAAATCAAATCTCAGAATTCTATCATCATACCTGTTGGCAAAAATTGCAAACAGGGCAGCCGCTGATGTCCTTGAAACATCAGTACCAACTGCTTCCAGTGTTGCCATCAGTAAAGCAAAGTACTCAGTATCAGTTCGCTGCCCGCCATTGGCCTTGATGACTTCAGTGGTTGCATTGTAGATTGCTAACATTTCTTTGCGCACTGGAGGTGTTCGGTCCCACTTATTCACAAGTCTGAAATTAAAAAACACAGACGAATGTGAACTCAAGAAAGGAAGACCCTATAATATAATACAAGGACAGTTAACAAGTACGAAAATTAGATCACACAAACTATTTTTATTCCACAGACAGATATACTGATACATGTACGTCGCTGGTACACATTACTTTTCAACACAACCATACCTGTTCAAACATTTAATTTAATTATACACCAAGGCATTGATGCCGGCAAAAAAAAATTTCCAAACAATCCATCATACTGCTTGGAGGCAGGAGGGAAATGTCGCGCCAAGTTCACTACGACACCGGGTAGAAAAATAAAAGGCAACCTTGCGTGTGGAGGCTTTCTAAGCATGTAGTACCACTGCGAGCCAGCCCCGTGCCATGTGCATAACTGCCGCTAACGATCCCATCCAGAGTCTCAACTTTTTTTCCGATGGTTCAGTTTGCCGCTACTCAACTGGGATGCACTTAGTGAGTATGAAAGGCAGAATAGGGCAATGTTCCTTCCTTTTCTTTAAATCATCATTACATACCCGCTTTATGCCCCGAGGCAAAAATATTGCTTTAAAAAAAAATTGCATCCAGTCCCAGAAGCCACGTCATGACAGCTGTTTTTTTTTGCAAACCACCTACCACCCCGGTGAAATGCACAGTGATGCAGAAAGGAACAAAAATCCTGGAAGAACTACCCTAGTAAAAATTATTTTCGTCCAATACCGAGGCACAAGCGGAACGTTTGTGCTGAGCCATTAGATGCGACCAGGCCATATTCTAAACCAGAAAATGCATAGGGGTGGTCCTTGCAAGTACAACAGAACCCCGTAATTTCGTTTTGCACAGGACCGCAAAAAAAAAGAGCCGGGAACCAGAGAGGTCAGGAAGTCCCCACAAAAAAAAAGTCACATTGTTGCCCGAAGTTTGCTTCTAGTAGGGGGACATGCTCCCGCTATCCTTCACATGCACGGAAAGTTCTAAACACCCTGCAATGACTGTCCATCTGCCTGTAAGTGTGTCCAGTGTCAATGTGGCTGCAACACGCCAGAACCCACTGAACATGGCGGCGGCCAAGCACAATGGAGCCAAGAATTCTTTGACCCCGCAGCTGTTCCGTGCACACTAAATGTCGGCTGTCAAAATGCCGACACAAGGTGAACCACTATCACGAAGTGACATTCGCGATGCAGTATGCGGGAAGGCTGCCACATTTGCAGCGTGAGAGCAGTTTTTGTTGCAAGGGTTTCTAAAGGGGGTCAGACAAGGATGGGTTCGAGTCAAAGCTCGGTGTGGTCCATGTAATTAACAAATAATTTTTAAAAATAGCTGCATGCAACCAATTAACGTGACACCTCATCGCGCATTTTTAGCCGCTCCTACCCCGATGACAAATTGGGCAGTCTGGGCGAGCCTTCTCACTGGACGTGCACAACTGCCAAGAGGGATGGGGTGTGGTGAGGTGCAGTCACAGCCTCTTTTCTATATTTTTTAGCGCGCTAGGGCTTATAGTGGCCATTCCACAAATTTAACAGTTGTGTATGTCTGAAGCCTGCTACTAGCAGGCGGCTTGCCTGCCACGGTGGGTGTGGCCAACCTAACCAGCTGCACACGTGCGCCTGCACGTGCGCGCACACACAATCGCACCATAAGGTCGCGTGACCTAGGTGACAGGTGAGCCACCTGCTTTTCCACTCACAACACCGCCAAGGAGGACAACGACAATGCTGGATTTTCTGCAGAATGGGAGCAGTGATTGATATGCTTGCGTAGAAAAATTCCGAAACACACCATGCTAGTGCCCATATTCACATTTCAACTAACTATGCAAATCGGCTGCAATTTTTTTGTAGTACCTCAGCCGGTACAAGTTAAGAGGAGAAACGAATTTTTAATCTCCGATATCTTTCTGCGCACACTGTCTTGTCTCTGTGAGCAACCAATTAAAAATACATACACTTTAATGAGTTTGCAATGTTAATTGTAATTGTACAAATCCCTAAATGCCGTCATCAGTGCCACCTGCTTGAAAGTCTCAGAGGCCATGGTGAAGAATCACTAGCAGACTGCCCTCACTTTCTGTGCAATTTGTCACTGTGGCCTCTGAGACTCTCGAAACTCTCCGAGGCCATGCTTACTAGCAGGCGAAACTGACATACATGCACACGCGTACCTGTAATAGCTGCAGAGATTCTGGTGGTGCAGGCTTGTCAACCATCACACCATGGTGTTACGCTTAGAGATTTTGATGCACAAGTTGTACATCTGCAATTTAAGTAACTCCCAAAACAATCTGTTCACGATTCACAATGCCACCTTTACTGGCTACAACGCTGCTCTTTGATAACCTTGAGAAAGTATGGTGTGATAAAGTGCATGCGTACAGGATATACATCAAGACATTTTCAGCCAGTGCTTAAAGTCAGGGGGTCTCGGACCCCCAATCACCAACACTGAGAAAGGCTCTGACACTTCCCGCGCTAGAATGTACAGACTGCATGAACCCGAGGCAGACAACCATTTTCTATTCTTGCCATTGACGGTGAAAAAATTTATTGTTTCGAAAATTTCACTGCAATTTTTATTAAGAATCTAACATATTTTCCAAAACTTGACACTAAGAAAAATAAACAGCTGGCAGCACTGCACAAAGGTTGGAAGGAAAAGGAAAACCAGTGACCTCCTACCACGAGCCAGGCCAGAGCTGGCCACTCAGGTCCAAGACAACCAAGTAACAAAGGGTAACAGTGAAAAGGGTAGCCCCCCCCCCCCAACGTTCACGAGCAAAGAAACCTTCGGCCTACCAAAATCCAAAATAGATCTAAGCCATTTACTTTCCCGCTTCCTGGAGAAGATTAGTGATGTTTCCCATTTTTACATGCATGCAGCTCACTGCCCACTATAACTACACATCTTTGCCTAAAATGACGTGTAAAACAGGCTGCCAGCCACTTATCTCTCTCCTTTTTTATTTCCCTCTCCATCTGTGCACAAATCACCAGAGACCCCCTTTGATGAAGCCAGACTGATGCACTGTCCTCAGCCATTTGCTGCATGAGCTAAAGCAGGTCAAAAAATACCAACATGGACCCTTTTCTCATAAACAAAAATTGGAGGAGACACTTAAGCTCCACCTTAGATAGTGTAACTAATTCCCATATATGCAAAAGGTCATTCACTACTTTACACTCACAGACCTCTGGGAGTCCTCAAATCCCTTCTGGCACTGTGGTGCAGTTAAGCAATGAGCCACTACCCTGAGATGGCAGGTGCTCCTATCGGTGGGCCTTGTGTAGCCCAGGTTGCTCTTCCCCAGCAACCAATCATTAATTTAACTGCCACCTGCAACAGTGGACAGTTCGCTCACTATCCGGTGGGAAGCCTGTGATGACGCCACAAGGTCACGTCACCTAGGTGGCCCACCTGCCTCCTAGGTTGCTGCCCGTTGGGCACCACCTGCCAGGTCATGCTTGCGATTTTTTGCTCACAACAGCGACACCGGATTTTCTGGACAATGAGGCCTTTAAAGCTACAGCATAAAAAAAACATGTTGGTCATCGCCCATCGGGCGCACAAGTGCAGCACAAATAAATCCATCACAACTGCTGTCACATTCAGCACCTCTTTCAAATATGCCCACTTAGATTCTTTGAGTCTAAATTTTACTGCGTTGCCAGCGTCATTGGCTCACGGCATCTGCTATAGTTGGATACAGCTTAAAAACAAAGCGACAAATTTCCCTCAAAGCAGGTGCTCCAGCCAATGGCGTCTGCAGATTTTCATGCCATCGTGGTCAATTACTTTGGACCTGCTACTGTGACATCACGAGGGGCTGGCAGATGAAAGGGGATTAACCACGGCTTAACCAGATTAACCAGACATGAAATTCTGTCGACGCCATTGGCTGGAGGGCCTCTCGGAGGAGCATCTGTCACTTAGTTCTTGAGTTGTATCAGTCCACAGCACGCGCTGCATGACAGGACTGCACTGTACTGCACCATCAGTCTCCGTGGGGACACACACTCGTGATGCGCTTGTCCCAGCTGAGTGCAGCTTCGCACAAGCGGCAACCAGCCCCAAATATACAGCACCACATATGCGCAGAAACTATGACACCAGAAGAGTTCTTTCGAGATAGTGGCTCAAAAAGAAAGGTGCCAATAACTGCTCTACTGGTTCTTGAAATATGACAGCATTAATGGGGTTACTGAGCACAACAGAGCAGAGAAACAAAGGTCAAATGCAGGAGTGGCATACCAGCTGTTATGACTCTACCCCACACCCCTCACCTGTGTGTTACCTCCAAGGCAAATGGGGTACCTCTGAGTACGTGCTCCCATGCATGTGACCACTGGAGAAAGAAAAGCGGCGCCCGCCACAACGTGTGGAGAACTTCGAGACTACACGCGCCTCCGCTGCGGCATAACTGCCACCATGTGTGTTTCCGACCTAAGCGGTTTCCATTAGCCAGCACCCAGTGCAGCAGAAATGACCCTACGTCATTGTACAGTTAAACCGTGATTTAACGAAGTTGGTAAAATCGGCAGTTTACTTCGTAATATTGAAATTTCGCAACATCGAAATTCACCTCCTAGCATGCTTAGAAACCGCCAAGAACGCGCCGCGGATAACTCACAGGAAAAGCCTTTATTTGCTATTAAAATGTTTCCTCTGCCCTTTCTTCACCAGCAGCAACGGCATTATGCGCGTCTTATGTTGCGAGCCGCCCCAACGCGTCCATCGTGTCACCTCGTCACCTCGTGGGTGAAGGGAACGACACAATCGTCTCGAGTTGTGGTTTTTCTGTCATCATCATCCTCTTCTGAGTGTCTCGGACACACCACAGATACGTCATGTTCCACCACTGTCACCACTGCGACCTCGTGGCCGTCGAGGGCGCTCCCTTCCTCACATTTCCCTTACTCCATGTTGATGAGAATGAGGAGAGTGTCCTCCAATCACCAACCAATGAAATGAAATCAGGCCAACCCCGCTCCTCGTTTTCTGGCATAAGCATGAGTGCGTGTCTTTTTCCACACAACGTGCAATTTTCTGCGAGTTAGAAGCAAGGTTGTCAAGTGAAACAGGTGACAGGCTTCCCAGCTGATGAGTGTGCCAACGGCACTGACCTTCTAGTCCTTTTACCAAGCTTTAGGCATCTGGAACCGTGACAAACGCAGTGTGCTGACTTCAAGCAGCGCGCCACATTCAGCGCCGATTCGCCAATTTTGGACGAGATAGCGAGAGCCGCGGGCTGGCCTGGCAGGCTGCCAAGGCTGTGCAGACGCTTGTGCCAGCCTCGCCCGTACTCCCCAGATGGCACGGCCGGCGGCGTGCTCACCACTATGATCGTCGTCGTATTTACGTCTGCCATGAGCTCTGTATGCGAGATCAGTGCGGCACCCATGTTACGAACGTGCTCCGATACACACTTTGGCACGTGCTCCGCTCAACCACACGCACCAGCGCTACAATTTTTCCACAGGTTCCTTTCCAGCCAGCAATGAAATTTCGTTGCATTGAAAGTGCACCAAAATCTATTTTGATACATTGAGGCTAAAAGCACATGGTGTTCTATGGACGCGAAGTTATGAAAACTGAAATACTTCTTTATATCGAGTATTTCGTTACACTGAAGTTCGTTACATCAAGGTTTAACTGTATCCCGCCAGGGAGCCATTGCTCAAAGCCTGCCGCCACGCACAGATACAAGTTACTGTCATTCATTCGAGCTTTGCTCTTTCGTCATGCATTTTGAAAGGGTAACACCAGACACTTGTAGCAGCTAAGAGCACATACATAGTAAAGCTTCGTTAAAATAGACTCGCACGCCTCAAAATACTGTGTTGCTAATGTTTTGCATGCCATAAAAAAATGGCACAGTGCAACAATATCTGAAAAAGCAGCATCAGCCAACAGTTGCCGCAGCCCACAGATCATGCAGAGTACCATGCCATTAACGTAGCCAACACTCTCCACCACTCAGTACTTCATGTGATTCCCGCCAACGTGCATTTCACACGCCTCCAGCAGTGAAGCTAGGCAAGAATAAAGTTCGTTTCCTAAGACAATGATGGCTAAGCAGACAGAAACAGGAGGCACAC
Source organism: Amblyomma americanum (assembly GCA_030143305.2). Taxonomy (NCBI): domain Eukaryota; kingdom Metazoa; phylum Arthropoda; class Arachnida; order Ixodida; family Ixodidae; genus Amblyomma; species Amblyomma americanum. Next base: position 25,290 of record JARKHS020014608.1, on the reverse strand, counting down.
TGAAAGGAGCGAGTGCCCCTGACGCATCTCTTGGCTTCAGTCATGCTCAAAGAGACTCTTGGGGTGTGTGAATATTTAAATTTTGGTTGTGAATTGAACTGATTATTGATGAACAATTTCTGATGTGTAACTAAAGGTAGCTTGAACTAAAAAAATTATGGGGGCACCTAAGCAATTCTTATGATGTGTAAATGGGAGAGCAAGTGTAGCTGGCTCACTGGGTCTAGACATCTCATAGTTGCACTGCAAGATTAATGAAGTTATGCGCCTTTCCTTTTCTCAAAACCAGCGTTTACTCCGCTGATTTTGAGGAAAGGCGCATAACTTGCTCCCTCGTTCAGTGAACACATCAATCCGGTTTTGAGGTATGTGGCGGTGAGGATACCCTGAGGATACCAGAGGCCTATCGCTCCAGGAGGGGTGATGACATCATTTGCATGCCACATTTGGACCAAGGGTTTCTGATGACCACAGGGTTTTCGAACGATGAGCTAAGTAATGCTCTCGCATTAAAAAACTCTTCCCAAAGTACAGCCATGAAAAGAAACAGATTTATCGCACACAAATTTGACTTCACTCATTGTCATAACTTACACCTGCAAGGCCTAGCTACCAGCATAAAATAATATAAAAGGAGAGGAGGATCAGAGTACATAGTAGAAGCAATAAACTTTTCATTTTGCAAACTAATAACTTGAAAACAATTTGCAGAATAACATTACTATGTTCACTGAGAAAGCATTACATGACACGAGCTTATTGCTGACATGAAGAAAAAAAAAGGAGCAGCTCACAGCATTTTGTATTGAAGCATTATAACCTGCTATCACGTACTGAATAGTGAGGCACTGTAAGGTCTTAGTGGCCAGATGTGTTCTTATTGGCAGAGTGACATCACAGGCACTGTGAACAGCACAGTGTAGCGCACTGCTTGCAGAACGCAACAGATGGTTCTAGAAGCAAGGATCAGCAGCTTGGGATGCAATAAGTGCAGTACTGCCCCTTCTACACTGCTACGCAATGCCTAAAGGAAGAGTGCCAGTTGTGGAATTCACCCGAAACAGTCACGTAACCCTCTCATATCCATTAAGCTGCAGAAAAAAGCACGATGGACCAAAATGCTGTCACAAACGCAAGGCGCAAAACCAGAGCTATGCTACAAGCTACAGCACGCATGTCGTTTTTAGTTGCACGGGCTGGCTCCAACGCTTTTGTTTTTATCACCTGCTTCTTTTCCCTGTGGCATAAAATACACATTCTACATTCTAACAGACGAAAAGTCTGTACAGCGAAAGCAGTCAAAACTGGTCGCAGCTTTCCATCTCCCGCTATTCTCCCAAGACCAGTTCCCACACACGTCACGTCTCTTATGGGTTGAAAAAGGTAACAGCACTGACACTGACGCTTGTTCTCATCCTTCGCTGACGCATTTATTAATACTCATCAACTGGCCTGAAGATAAGCCACCTGGTGCTGTACCTCGTTTTCTGAACAGCAAAGGTGCAGCGGCCGTGCCAGATGCATCAGCTCTTGATAGTTGCTGTGCAAGAACTTATGCCTTAGTGCTCTTATGCTTTGTGCTAGCAGTCACTTCACAAGTAAAAAGTGTAGTGAACTAATGTGGCAGGTATCAGATGCTGCAACTACAGAGCCCCGTTTGGAAACACTGTGACTGTTGGCCACAAGTTCAGATAATCTCAACACGCGATTTCGTATTTTCTGAGTATGCAGTGACTTCATATAGTTCAAATCAAAAATGTGCAGAGTACATCAAATTGAACAGAGAGCACTATTTGCAACCTATTCAAAATATCAAAATTTCGCAAATCTCTGTGAATCAAAGCCATCCCGACACCATACTGTATTGGCCAGAAAAAGTGTTGGGACCACTTGGCCTTAGGCACAATTTTGGCCAATTTTATGTTGTTAATACAGCAAGGTACAGAAAATCCCATTTGTTTCAAATTGGTGCCACTGTCCCGCCCCTGCAAATACAATACAGCTCGTCAGAAATGCTCGTGGCGTTTCACGACCTGTGTTATGCATACAGGTAGCACAGCAGCACCCTGTTCGCTAAGGGTTGTTTGCAAGGTGCGACTGCTCGATTCTGGATACCACCTCACTTGAACAGTAGGTGCGAAGTCATTCAGCGTACTCAATTACGAGAAAGTTTATGAAGCAACCAAGATGGCTCTGTTTACCTCTTTGATAGCAGTGATCTGCATTGCATCATCTGTTTCCCTGTGGACAATGGACCAGTTCTAGCTTTTCCTGTCAAGTTCTCCCATACCACTAACTATTCCATCACTCACAAGAGGGTCCTTCTCAACTGCATGTGAATATGCAGCGAATTTGCCATTTTTTTCATGGTTTCCTGCATGCTAACATGGTAGCAGTGGAGAACAACAGCAAAAGGACTGTTTCCGACAAACGTCGCTGGGGCATTGGGCATGCACACAATGTCCACACAGAAGGCTGACTGGCCTAACCTCGCCCAAGACCCACTACGCAGGCTCAAGACACTCACTACGCAGACACCCAAGGTTCAGTAATAAAGTGAGAACAATAAGACAAAGTCAGTCAATTATGCCCATGGAAATGTGACCACTTGGGAAGGCAAAAAATATGCACAAAAGACACTTGCTTGTTCATAGTCATAACAGATGCAAATGTACAGTCCGTGTCTGCAGTACTGTTGGTTTCAGTTCCTGCTACACTGAGTCGGTCCAGTACATCTTCTTCCACTTCATTCATGTGCATTGTGCTGCTGCAGCGCTGCTCTATTGTGATGTTTCCCCACCTAGAAAGAATAATCACAAACAAAATGTTCATTGCTGAGGAGATATATTGCCATACCCTAATTTGTGCACATAGCACAAGTGATCATTGAAGAACGTCTGACACCACATATACAATTATCAAAACAATTCCATCTCAGTCACTCGACTCGCGTGCTTGCTTACTAAGGCTAACACCTAACCCAAATTTACAAAGCATGAAAAAAAACAGCCATAGACAGCCACCCGTGCCTGTCTGCAAAAAATAAAAGAAAATACAATCACTTAATAACATCAATAACTGCTAAAAAACTGCAGAAAGCTACCTTTATGCCATGCAAGGTCATGAAGGTACTGCCTGCACACAAAAGCATGTGGGATGCGTTCCTGTCTCAGAGACCAAGCATGTTACCATATTTACTCAAATCTAGGATGGTTCTCAACTGTAAGCAAACCCCCAAAAATTCCAAAGGTGGCAAAAATAAAAAGATGTCCTTAAATGCAAGGACATGTGGTTATTGGGCCATATGAATTATCATGAGCAGTGCTGAATGCTCATGAGCATTCCGCATGCATCCTTCTTGCTTACACCGTACTCTAGCTTTCAGTCTGCTCCTAACATGACAGCTTGAAAGCAGCAATGCAACTATATCCCCACATAGCTGACGCCATCACATCACATAACAAGTATATACTATGTATTTTGCCAGTGCTCCACAAAGATGGAACACCGATTGGTGTTTGCAGAACCACATTGTCAAATTAAGTAAACCTTGTGTGTTACGAATGCGGGTATTTTGTAAATGTTGTCAACTGATATCACGCAGTTAGGAGGGCTCACCAGCTCCAAGGAAACTGAGGTTTGAGCTTTTTGTGTTCATAGATGGCAGCACTTAAGCGTCACCAAAAGGAGGTAACTTCTATTCCACTCCAAGTGTGTAAATCCCACTGTGACATGAAAGGATTATAGTCAGTTTCATACACAGCAGCCAACACGGCAGAGGCAGCAGTAGTAATGTGCCCTCAAAACCAAACTACTCCACTACATATCATTCGTTCTTCTCGAAGCTTCAGTGAGTGTTTGGACGGAAACAGAGTACTATAGACCTTTGCAATAACGGCTCCATGGGCGCTGCCATTATGTTCACTGGACTGTCGTGAGCCCTTTCTTGCTAGCACGGCAGAAGAGGCAGCGGAACAGGTTTCTGACAATCCAGAAAGGAGGCGTTTCAATAACTCCCTCGCCCAATGCAAAGGTTTATAAAACAAAGTGCTAGCATTGGGAATCACGGTCAAAGTTATGAGGCGCTCAGCGTTCAGGCCCTCTGGCTATATTTTTCACCAAGTATGAACGACCTTTTAATCCTGGATGGAGTCCGAGGAATTCACCCTACCAGCTGCGCGACGTCATTCTTCTTGAGTTCTCAATGAGTCAACATCCCTCTTCATCCCTCCCCACTCTCAGCAAATAACTGCCATATTATAACAGTGCAGTGAGCAAACATGTATGAAGGAAAGGTGGAAACAAGAAAGCATTATAGGTGGATTCAATTCATGAATTCAGCAGTGAATACCTCTCAAAGAAGGCCGTCCAGCCAAAGGTGTTGAGTGGACCTCATTGAAAGTTAATCACTTAACGCGACATCGCAGGTGGCTGCCAGGAGCCTCTGTGAAAAAGGATGAACTGCGATGTCATGCCACTCGATCGATGCTATTAGCTGGAGGGCCTCTTCAGAGGGGCATTTGACGCCGTGTCCTTAAAGGGGCTCTGAAAAGAGCTCTAATAAAGTTGGAGTATGGCTGGGATGTTCAAGCATGCCTCTTCACGAATACTGTCCAGCAAGAAATTTTCTAATGCGCTTGGTAGAAGCCGAGTTATCTATAGTCAAAATTTGAATTTTAGCGTCTTCGAGCTTCTCCCTCTCCTCTCGTCACTTTTTGCACGCAGGATTGTCGGCGCTCCAACGCCGGCCCCACCTCCAGGGGTGAAGCTTCCTGACCCACCGGAGCTACACAATTTATTGGCCGCGGCCACGGTAGCTGCCTAACGTCTGAAAGAATCTAACCAATAGCCATCGCTGAACATGTATACATAGATCCGAGCGACGGAGGACGGTGAGAGCATGAAAAAGTCACCAAAAAGGGCTCGCCAACTTTTGCGCGTAATTGTGGGTCCTCTGCTGCGTGCAGAAGTGTATTATTTCAACCAGGTTTTCATGACACCACAATGCAGTGATTGAGCGAGTTGATGTGCTTTCCTCGGAAGGTGTTTAAGAGCCCCTTAAAGTTGTATCTGACTATATCATCTGCACCTTTCCGTGACCTGTGCTTGCTTACCTCACTGCTACAGAGTGAACCAGTATCAGCGCAGGCAGCTTTTTTCATTATTTAGCTGCTGTGCAACGGTGGCACGACTGAGTGCTTGCCATTGTAGGGCAGCATCACTGCTTTCTCCACATTTACAACAGGCCAGTACCTTACAGATGACAGTCTGTTGACAATACAAATTCGAAGCCTCGTAGAGTCAAAAGGATGTGCATAGAATGGCTCAACATCCAAGAACTGCCTGCCTAAAATGCATGGACAGCCATCTTCCATCCAGTGTGCGAAGGCACTAATCAGAACAGTGTCACTGCCAATTTGACAACAGTTGTTGCCTTCTTTGAGGCTCAGTGTAAAAGAATCAAAGTTTGCTGCACTCTACTGCGGTCCAACACATCCAAACGGAAGGCCAGCTTTGTCATCACTACCTAGCAGATCACAGTTAGACCTATGCTCTGCACCAGATGGCTTCTTTGCACAAGTGCTTTTTCTTGCATCCTGTTGTATATCAGGCTGAGAGGGCATCCTGGCTTGCGAAGCAACGCTTCAATTTTCTGCAAGTTATTCTCGAAAGGAAATGCTGAAAAAGAGTCCAACGTACCGTATTGTTCAGCATCTGAAGCAACGTGTAGAAGGCAGTGAACATTATACGACACATTTTGTTCGCCATAAAGCAAAGGAAAACATTGCACAAAATTTTCCAGCAGAACATGAGCATAACTTGCATGATCCTGGCCCAATGAGGGCATGCAAAGTATTGTGGTAGCTGCAATATTAGAAAATTTCTGTAAGCAACCTCAGAGATCTTGTCCTTCAAGATGACAGGGCCAGTGTAGTGAAGAATGAGCCGGAACACTGTGGCCTTTCCCCTGTCCTTTCCATTAAGTGCCCTTGGACGGCGCACGAACTCCTCTGGCACATGCTTTTCAAGAGACATACTCTGTTTTGATACATTTTCATGATCTTTTGGACCAATTCGAATGGGAAGTGGACCAGAAAACCACAGGTTTACAAGTTTCCTTGTTACACCTAAGTACACTAGGTGCATTGGATCAAGAGGCACACACTTTACACAGTCAATGGGTAGTTTGGTCAAAATGGAAACTCCATGATGATGGTCCTCATCTGTCTGCAGCTGGAATGACTCACCTGTTCCCGCCACTCCTGCCGTCAGCGAAAAAAAACTCTCATCAAAGCTATCCTCTGCTGTGCACTTGAGGCATCCATAGTAACTCCTGTGCCCTTTCGTTTTGAAGATGAATGAGCGAGCTGGCGCATCACAGATAGTGTTTCTGACCTCAACCTTCACAGTACCACTGGGAAGTGAAATGCCTTTTTCTAGAATTTCCTTGAGCTCATTCACAAAAAGCCTTAAAAAGCTGTCGACACAACCTGAATTTGAGGGGCCCATAAATGACCCACACTAAACGGCTGTAGTTCAGCAACAGCCAAGTCCGAGGTATACACAAGGCATTGTACTGGCCAAAGTTGTTGCTTCGAGCTTTTAGACAAGGGAAGCCTATCTATGTTAAAGCAAAACAACTGGTGCAGCACAGCCAGAGTTAAGCAGAGCATTTGTTAACCTTTTTTCTAGACCGTGACGGCAGTAAAATCCCGGAGCTAGAGGCACAACACTTGCTGCCATAGCTGACTTATGAGGGGTTTTCAGCAAACTTTGTGCATCCTTTGGAAGGTCACAAAAACAGTCATGCGACTTCAGAATACCCAATAACGATGTCAGGGAACGGTGCTTTATATTATGTTCTACAGCCCACCGAGCCAAACGGACAGAAAAACTTTCAGCGCTTGGATAGGCCGTCCCTTGATCGAACTGTTCTAGTGCTTCTGAACCAAACATGAGAGAAGACAAGTCATCTGAAATCAGGTCAACGAATTCGCGTAGCACACTCTCTTCAATGCACCTATGGTTCTCCTCATCCGAGAAGTCCCAAAAGCTGTCAACATTACTGTCGCAAGAAACTGTTGCCTCTACTGTCCCATGGTCTGGATAAATTGCCGTAGTCCCCGCGACATGCTTTTCCAGTATGGATTGTTCATGAGAAGTGTCTTGAACATTACTGTCATTTAGCGCACCTCGTGAATGCCCAGAATGTGAAGAGCAGTCGAGAATAACGTTGTCTCGGGGAACTGACACTCCTAACGATTCGAGCATGCCTTTGACTTCTAGACGCCCTTTCTTCCGAGTATGATGCTCTGTCATTAGTTTTGGCATCTTTTCACACTCAAAACACTAATCCCTATTTTTTTTTCTGCGCACGTGCTCCTTATTGAACCGTGAGCAAGAATGAGGAAATAAATATGCGAAAAAGAATATCAGCGCTCAGGTGAACCAGTTATGCACATACAGCACATAAAATTGCGTTACACTTCACTGGACATGAAGCATGAATGCATATAGTTGACAATATGCATACATACGAAGTAGAACGTTCTTGCGGGCTAGTTGGTTGATTGCAGAAAAAAAGTTAGAACTGCGCGAATTAGACACGACAGGAGAACAGGAACAAACACGACAACAGAGGCGCAGATAATGTTTCTCAACCTTTAAGTGAAATGCCTTTATCTAGAATTTCCTTGAGCTCATTCACAAAAGGCCTTAAAAAGCTGTCGACACAACCTGGTTTTGATGGGCCCATAAATGCCCCAATAAACGGCTGCCTGTGTTGTAGTTGTGCTTGGCGCATCATAGCCTCAGTTGCTTTTGCGCCATTAAAATCAATATAACTAACTGTGTCGTAGTGTTTGTTCCTGTTCTCCTGTCGTGTCTAATTAGCGCAGTTCTAACCTTTTTTCTGCATACATACGTTCCTTCTGACAGCGACGCTCCCGACCTTATCACACAAAGGGTGCTGCATTGACTTTGCCAAGCCTACCAAAGTTCCTGTTTCGGTGTGCTACAGGAGACAGTATAAAAAAAGAAAAGAATATCAGCGCTCACGTGAAGCAATTGTTAGTTAGTTAGTTATATTGGTTTTAATGGCGCAAAAGCAACTATGGCTACGATGCACCAAACACAAGGTTAGGTTTTTGTTAAATGTTACACTTTTTTATAACTAGAGTTTGTTTAAAACAATGGCTTCATTAAAAAACTTAAAAATACTTGAAATATCAACTAGTGCTTGATAACCTAAAAGCAACTTGGGGTGCAATGGGATGTATTCATTGTAGAGTGTTGTAAAATATTTTTTCCTCAGTTGTTCCAGTTTTGTACATGAAATTAAAATGTGGTTTACAGCGAGTACATCGCCGCACATTTCACAGAGAGGTTTGTCTTGTTTTGTCAGTAAGAAGTTGTGTGTAAGGTGTGTGTGCCCAATGCGTAGCCGACATAAAATAACTTCAGTGAAACGTTCTTGATGTCTACACGATTTCCATTCTCCTAAAACAGGTTTTATAGAATGCAGTTTGTTGTTTGCCTTTTCTTCCCATGCAGCCTGCCACTTAATTCTGAGTTTACTGTGCACTAATTTCAAAAAATCCCTGTGTGCTATGTTATCTTGTTTTATTTGATCAATTCGAGCTTGTGCTGCGCATGCATCTGCTCTCTCATTACCGACAATTCCAACATGGCTGGGTACCCAGCAGAATATAATGTTATGTTTTTGTTTTTTTATTTTAATTATGTTATGTATGATGTTTCCTATAATGGGTTCAGCAGCGTTTCTACAGTGCAGCGCTTTGAGCATACTCAGTGAATCGGTGTAAATGACGCTATTTTTAATGTTTTCTTTTACTATTTGGTCTACGGCTACAAAGACTGCATAACTCTCGGCAGTAAAAACCGATGCATACTGTGGCAGTCGTATCATTTTTTCATTTTTTCCTTGAATTACTGCACTTCCAACATGACTTGCTGTTTTTGACCCATCAGTGTAAAATTCAGTGAAGGTGTCATATTTTTCTTGCAGTTCAAAGAATTCTTGTAGTATGAGCTGATGTGGCATTTCCTTTTTATGTAAGTTTGTTATATATGCAGACGACACTAGTATATTTGTGCCTTCATCCTCTTGTGCTGATGCGTTCGTTAAAGGAAACATAGCCTTAAAAAAGTTGGAAGCTTGGACAGACAGTAATCAACTGAATATTAATACAAAAAAAAACAAAAGCAGTAATTTTTCACCCTAAGGGTAAGCAGCTATCTACCGATTACGATCTTCTGTTTAGAGGTACAAGGATTGAGGTCGTCGAAATAATAAAGGTATTGGGCGTTTTCTTTTCCAAGACGTTGCAATGGGATGACCACGTAAACCATATTTTGCAGAAATTATGTTCCATAACAGGTATACTCAGTCGAAATCGTTATGTCTTTCCAATGTCTGCAAAACTAGCCATTTATTATGCCTTATTTTCTTCTTACATGAACTATTCTCATTTAGTCTGGGGCACAACGACCGACAAAAACCTTAGTAGTCTTTTAAGGATGCAAAAAAAGGTTTTACGGATCATTAATAATTTGCCTAAGTTTTACTCAAGTAAATTTATCTTCAGAAATCTTAAGGTCATTCCAATAACTAAAATGTATCATTATAAACTCCTACGCGAATATAAACTCAGCATCAAGGAAAATCAAAGGCTGTTTTTGGACATATCGAACTTAGAATTAATAGGCAACGCGGCCTACAATACGAGGACAACAGACCGTTGGAAAGTGCCAAAATGCCGTACGAACTATGGGTTTCAGAGTCTTAGGAATAACCTGCCTCGATTACTAAATGAACATATTAAAGCGGGAACAGATATTTTAGGACTAAATTTCCGGAACCTGAAGGCGTTGTTTTATTAATTTGCATGTCCCTAATACACACCACACATTTCATAAACAAAACACCTTGTACAGATATTTAGCCACTGTTTCATTATGACTGCATGTCTTTATTTCCCGACCGTTCCATGAGCTTGTCACCATACCTTTCATAAAAATGCCAAGTTATAATTTTGTTTGTCTCTGTATATTTCTGTATATTTTTTTCTGTACATTTGTTTCTGGATTGTGTTGCTTCGTTGCCGTCAATGCCAGGGGGGACCAAGATTTTTTTTTCAAGCCGTAAAGGAACGGCTTTTCTTCTTGGCCCCTTTCACAATGTGTACGTCATGTTGTGAAGAACAAATAAAAATGAAATGAATGAAAGTGTGTCAGTGTGAAGTCGCACACTGAAGGCAGGCTGTACCATGGTGGTAAATTTTCATATTTTTGTGCAATATTCGGCAGGGCATCCAGTACTCCTAACTCTTCACATTTATCTTCAAAGCGCATTATTAGTGGCCGGATGGATTGTGGTTTATTGTTGAATAATCTTTTGGATGGGCACTAGGTAACAATGGGATGGCAGAGATGTTTAGGAAGAGAACGGGTTTTTAGGACGTATGCGCATGTCAGTGTGACTCTTCTATCCTCTAGTGCAGGCTCATTAGCTACAATGTAAAGACTGTTTACCGGGGATGTTCTATATGCTCCAGTTGATAGTCGCAGACCAAGATTATGAACAGGGTCCAGTCGTTTCAAGTAGGATGCTCTTGCTGAACCGTATACTATGCACCCATAGTCCAGCTTGGAGCGTACCAGAGAGCGATAGATGTGTAATAGGCATGTTCTATCGGACCCCCACCGTTTTCGCGAGAGCACCTTTAATACATTGAGGGCTTGGGATGCTTTCTTTTTAAGGTTGTTAATGTGTGGTAGAAATGTGAGTTTCTTGTCAAAAGTGAGTCCTAAAAATTCGTTCTGGTTTAATTGGTAGTGTGGCTTGATTCAAGTATAGGTTGGGATTGAATTGTAGGCCTCGTCGCAATGAGAACAAAACAGCTACTGTTTTTTGAGGAGAGAACTTGAACCCATTTATCTCTGCCCAAGCAGCCAGTTTATTTAGTGTGATTTGTATTTGTCTCTCGCAGGACGATATGCTGGAGGAAGTGCATGCTATCTGTAGGTCATCTACATAAACCGAATACATTATGGACTTGGGTATTACTTTGGCTAACGAATTCATTTTTACTACGAAGAGTGTCGTGCTTAGAATGCAACCTTGGGGTACGCCATTCTCTTGGGTGAAAGTCATGGAGAGAGTTGTTCCTAGGCGGACCCTAAATGTGCGGTTAGCCAGGAAGTCGTTCAAGCAGTTCAGCATCCTGCCTCGGATACCTAGCTCTGCTAGGTCGCGGAGGATGCCGAACTTCCACGTGGTATCGTATGCCTTCTCCATGTCGAAGAAGACCCCGATACACTGCTGCTTGTGGATGAACGCCTCCCGTATGGTGTTCTCTAGGCGGACAAGGTGATCGGTGGTTGAGCATGCTTTTCTGAATCCACATTGATGTACATCTAATAATTGCCGAGATTCGAGTACAAAGGTGAGTCTAATATTTATTACACTTTCAAAAGATTTAGCAATGCAGCTGGTGAGGGCTATTGGTCTGTAATTGTCAGGACTTGTTGGTGGTTTTCTGGGTTTCAGAAAAGGTACTATTACTGCTTTCTTCCACTCCTCAGGTATTCTGCCAGTCATCCATATTTTATTGAAGAATTTTAACAGTGCCTGTACGGCTGTATCAGAGAGATGGGCAAGCATATTGTAATGCACATTGTCTGGGCCTGGTGCTGTCTTTTTACTGGAAGATAATACCCTATTTAATTCCTGGAGTGTAATGGGCTGGTTGTAGTCTTCCTGCATGCCTGCTCCGAATGGAAGTTTTTGTTTTTCAGCTATAGCTTTGTGTTTCTGGAATGTGTTTGTGTAGTGGGATGACCATGAGACTTCAGCAAAGTGCTCGCCCAATAAATTGGCCTGTTCTTCCAACGATGTTTGTGTACCGGGTGTTGTCAAAAGCGGAAGTGTGAAGGAAGTATGGTCACCAGTGAATTTACGAACTTTGTCCCACATTTTCTTTGATGGTAATGAACTATTTATAGAGGACACATATTTCTGCCAGGAGGTTTTCTCAGCATTCCTGCGCACGTACCGCGCTCTCGCCTTGGCCCTCTTAAAAGTGAGTAAGTTCTCTGCAGTGGGGTACCGGCGCAGGGTGCCCCATGCTTTATTTTGCTGTTTTTTTGCAAATGTACATTCTTCTGTCCACCATACTTTGTGTTTCTTCTGTACGAGTCCTGTTGTTTGTGGTATAGCGAGTGTTGCAGCAGATATTATGCATGTAGTAAATCTTTCATTAATTTCATCTATGCTGAGGTCTTCAGAAAATTCTTTACCTAGAGTGGCACTTTCTGTAAAAAGTGACCAGTCGGCGAGGTGAAATTTCCAGCGTCGTGGTCTTGTGGGGATGACTGGAGTGGAAGACGAGAGCCTGATGACAGTGGGTAGGTGATCACTTCCCAGAGGATCATTTAAAACATCCCATTTAAAATCGTTAAAAAGAGACAGTGATGTGAAAGCTAAATCAAGGAAGCTCATTTTTGCTGAGCTTGGGCAACAATATGTGGCTTTTCCTGTGTTTAAAAGACAGACATTATTCGAGACGAGAAAATCTTCGATTATTTTGCCCCTAGAGTCACAGCGTTCGCTTCCCAAAACGGGGAGTGAGCGTTAAAATCGCCAACAACCAGATATGGCTCCGGCAATTCATTGATCAGGCCTTCTAAATCTTTTATTGTTAATGTGATGTGTGGGGGGAGATATAAAGAGCAAATTGTTATTGTTTTGTAGGTAACGGCGCTAACTGCAACTGCCTCAAGTTTTGTGTAAAGTTTGATTTCTTGAGCAGGGACGCCGCTTTGAAGGACAATAGCGACGCCTCCCGAGAGTTGATTTGCCTGCTCGCGATCGCGTCTAAAAATGTTATAATGTTTAAGGATATGCACATGTTGTGGACCAAGATTGGTCTCCTGAAGACATAAAACTGTGGGTAACATTGACCCTAAAATATGTGTTACGTCGCTGTAGTTCCGTATAATTCCTCCACAATTCCACTGAATTAAGAAAGGCATGTTTATTTTTGGGGTGAGAACGCTAAGGCGTTTACTTATGCTCAGGGCCCGTTATGAGGGGTCTGTATTTTTTTCGCTCAAGAGAGCTGTTCCGCCGCTGCAAAGTTCGAGAAAATAAACGACAATACCAGTTGGACGAGTTGGTGCTGACGATGATCCATAACAGCGCGACAGACGGGACAAAAAAGAAGAAGAGACACAACACACAGCGCTGACTCACAACTAAAACGTTTATTGGCTGCCAGCCAGTTTAAATACTGGCCTGGTGGCCGGGAAAAAAATACAAGCACGCTTTACTTGCGTGATATCAAACATCGGCAGTACATCAGGCACGTGTCAACATACAAGAGTCATTAGTGCAAAATATCACTGCTACAGCAGGCACGAGTTTTCATTCACAATCAAGGTAGCGGTTTTCCTTATCCGACAGGGCTACAGAGGGAGTGCTGATATACTGATCTGAAGTCCTAGCTATCGGTTGGGCTTCTATTATTTCCCTAGCTAGCGAGTCGCAGTTCTTACCTATTACAGAGCATTCTTTGTAAAGGGGAAAACAAGCTTTGGAGTCGTCGTCGTCTTCCTCGTCTTCGCCATCTTCGTTGTCTTTGCAGTTTCCGCAATGTTTTGCTACCTGGCCTGTGATAGCGACACGAGAGACATTATATTGGTGCTCCTTTATTCTTTCGTTAACACATCGGCCAAACTGGCAGTGTATCAGCAAACCAACTCGTTTCCAAGTCCGGTGTTGTGCAGCCTCTACTACCCGGGTCAGTACTCCAGCCAGTGTAAGCTATGTAAAGCCAGGGCTGATCTTAATCACATTCTGTGGGAAAGCCCACAGGCTCCCTCTGAGGGAAGCCTAAAGTCTTTAGAACAATGGGAGACCTTATTACTAAGCTCCGATCCGTTGATTCAACTGAAGACTGTCCGACTGGCCAAAACCGCCGCTAGGGTCCAAGGACTCCGGCCGTCGTCTAGGAGGGATGGCTTAAAGCCTTCCCTACATCTGTTGGACAAATAAAGTTTTACAATCCAATTCCAACCCAATGAAGCCTGCTTGAGTTTGATGGAATCGGCTAGCGTCTCTCGTGACAAGCTTCGGCATGGAGTCCGTCACCTTGGCCATGATAGTGGCCCGCCTTATGACTGATTGTCCGTGGGGCGTCGAGTAGTACATGGTCTGTGTCGTTGCGACCCAAAGTCTCAACGGGGACTCTGTGGGAGCCCGCAGCTCGAACTCTTTGGGTTTTGAACTTGACCTCAAATCGAATTGAGCTCCTCCGTGGTTGCAACCTTGAGTATTTAAGAGCGTGAGCTCTTACTACATTTGTCAAGGACGCGGCAGTCTGCAATGCAGGTCAAATTGACCAGAACAGTTACCACTACAGTGGGCGCGTAGCGCATCAATTGATACCTATACCTTCTATCCATTATACAGGTATATGCCAGTAGAGCGGCCATCGAAGTGGGACCACCCGCCCCCGGGGCCACACCATTTGCATGAAATTTGGGAGCTACCCGTTTGTCGCAGAATATTCCATGTGGTGTCAAATGACTTGGTAGCTTCTTGAGGATAAAATTGCTAATTGAGATAAGTCCAAGTTATGTGTGGGATTCAAAGTGACGACCTTTTTGCCCCCAAACCGTGCATTCCGCGGGCCTTCAGACGGCCATTACGGCCGAACCGTTTGTCGCAGGGGGTTCCGGATAGTGTCAAACGATATAGTTTTTTTTTTCGCACGCCAAAATGTCGGCGCACTGCCGCCGGCCCCCTTCCCTACGTCCGCCGGGGCGCGATGAGTGGCCGCGGTTAACAAGAAACATGGTGCCGTTCTCTTCACTGCCTTCTTTCACTGGAATGTCCAAGCAGCCTTTTGGAGAGTGCTTCAAATGCTGTCATATGTCAGTGACGGTAAGCAAATTTTCACCTATACCTACGCTACTTACCACCATTTCAACTTAATCCCGCGTCTATGCGGATTCCATAAGACTGAAATGCTTGTAATAGCCGGTCCCTAGAAATTTCTGGCATCTCTACTGCAAGCCAGCTGTTGTGTGCTGGTGGCAGCAGACGAACCAAACAAGGCACTATCTACGTCGGCAGTGCCTAGGGTACCTCGCAGTTGTCAGCTCCACACGGACTTGAACTTGCACATCGCAGTGTACTGTCCCTGTTCCCAGCCAAACGCCATCGATACTCGACGCAGACCATTGAGACTGCCTGAGATAATCATCAAAAAGCAGGAATGTACTACACCGGACTGTATGCCAGCAATGCGTAAAAGTGAACAGAAACAGCGTTTACCAAGCTCAAGCATTACAGTGTAAAGCAAGTGCCGCAGGTTGCCCCCCGTGCGAAGACTTCTTGGTGGACTGTGAACTGCAGACGTCGTATATTTGTAATGTGTAGACCTGCGTCGGTTCAGAGCACTTCAACTATAGATGCAAGGTAATAAGCAGCATTACAGAGTTCATCCTGAGGTGTCCTAGTTACATTTACAATTGGCATCGGCCGGGCACTGATCCACTGGAACGCGTCTCCTTTCTAACAACGTAACAGTTTACTTTTGATTTCATCACAAGATACGCATTTTAGTGAGTGATTTAGACGATGAAAAGGAAGCACGCATTTGACATCACTGTTACGTATAAATGTTCAGAAATATTTAGAGACTTTGTCACATATTCTAAAGTTCGTGGATGCTGCATCGCCATTTGCGGTCCAAGACCTAAAGAATAGTTATCCAGAGGATCAGTCGTATCTTGGTCAGTTATTTGGGAAAATATGCGCTGCTTTTAGCCGAGTCCATCGACTTCATATAAGATATTCGGCGTGTTTCGTATATTTCCACCTGTACGGTGATTAAATAACAAATAACGTTATTTTGTCGCTTCCTCTCTGGAGAGAAAGATTCCTGAAGAGGTCGAATTGATTTAAGCCAAAACTCATTGTGGTGCAACAGTTCTGCGTTCCGTTGTTTTTCGCCTACCTTCGTTTCATTGGGCGCTGGTCGCAACTGCCGGTTTTTAGCAGAAGCGCTTGGGAAAAACAATTGGGCTCTGAAGTTTTGGTGCACGTCACAAAACAGAAGGCGTTAGTAACCAGAAGTTCAGCGCTCCTATGTGACCTACTTTATGGCTACGGTGTTGCTTCGATGCGCAAAATTTGCAAATTTTTTGAGGCAGATGCTGAATGCTTTCACTGCCTTTTAAATTTCTGCCGACATTTCTGATTAATATGCGTCAAAATGATGGGAACTCAGACAAGTGAAGCATAGAAATCAGGCGGGCAAATCGTTGGCACGCGGAAGGTCAGCAAACACCACCTTGCAATAAATTTAGGCTCGTCATTTAGGTAGTAAATAAAAAACCCTGGGAGTTCACTTTTGTAACCGAATGTGTGCTAAGAGGTTGCTACGCACAAAAGCTCTTGCTTTTAACTGTTGGCAAGGCCAAAGCCTTCATATTTAAACCGTTGTTCAGGTTAAACCACGCACTTAATTTTAAACACCAGTGAACGGTATTTTTTTTACATATTAAGCCCTTTTCATCAGGTAACCGTCCAGGATAACGTATAGCACACCACATTCAGATAAACTGCATGTAGCCAAGCGATGGCAATGAAATCCAAAGAAATGAAGAACAAAGCGAAGAAATAGTACATCCTCGAGTCTGTGGAGAGTAAAAACCAGCAATCAGTTTCTGCGCTTGCATGGTAATTTGCATACCCGAAGACGTAAGATCAAAAAAGCCCAAGTAGCAGGTGCAATCTTATTAAATTCTACTAACACAAAAATACAAGCTCCAGTATGGCGACCTGTGCACGTGCTGTGACGCGCCCCACCTGGTAGTTTTTCTTTAAGTATGCGTATGTGTGTGTGCGGGTGGGGGGTAGCCGTTAAGGTCAAGCCTGATATGTATGTTTTCTTTGGAGTCAAGCTTGATAGGTATCTTTCCTTAGGAGTCGATGCGGGAACACAGTATCTGGTGGAAGTGATGCGACGCAACTCCATGTGCCGGTACAGCCCACGTTCCTGTTTATTTTTGACAGCCCAATCAAGCACACCACCTTCAAAGCCGCCATTCTCACGCGAAATGCGTACGCCAATAATTTCAGCTTCATTTGCTAACGCGGTAATCGATGTGCTCCTAGGGTACAGCGGTGTGGACGAATTGAAAAAAAAAGAGAAAAACTCCCGCCACTTGTGCCACGGAAGTGCTCGAGATCACCGCGCGCCCGAGCTTCCACGCCTCTCATTTCCTTTCGTTTCGTGCCACAGAAGAGAGTCAGGGTCGAGGTTTGTCTCCTCAGAAAGACACGTGTACGGTGTGCTTGTTCGAAAAGAGGCGCTTCTCAGGCGTGCTCTTTTGTCGAGGTGGGTGGAAAGTAAGTACCACCATTAAAGTGCAGCAGCAGCAGCGTGGCTTGTTGGTGCATGGTTGATGAACAAACTGTAGCGCAGCACAAGACGAAAGTCACAAAGGCAAAGACGAGCAGCGGGAGCTCTGTCAACAACACGGACAATAGTTTCCGTTTCTCAATTTATTTTGTTTCTCATTTACTCATTGTGTGTTCATCTTCTGCTGCACTACAGTTTGTAACTTCTATTTTAACGTATGTATACTCAAGTTTATGTAGATGGGTTGCATTCTAGCTCAGGTCTGTTACCTCTCTGTAGGTGAATCTCTAGTTTTCGAGGAAGTAGTCAGCTACAGGGAATTATTGCTAAGAGCACAAAAGGCATTTCCGCAGTAATGAACAAAAAGTAAAGGTAAAGACGTCAGGAGTTTCAGCGGCAGCAAGTTTCTTAACCCTGCTTCTCTTAAGGTGTATACTGATGATTGACGCGGATAAGTGAGCAGCAACCACTGAAATCCGAAGCATATTTAAGTATCTGTCACAGGATTCTAGCTCAGGTCTGTTACCTCTCTGTAGGTGAATCTCTAGTTTTCGAGGAAGTAGTCAGCTACAGGGAATTATTGCTAAGAGCACAAAAGGCATTTCCGCAGTAATGAACAAAAAGTAAAGTTAAAGACGTCAGGAGTTTCAGCGGCAGCAAGTTTCTTAACCCTGCTTCTCTTAAGGTGTATACTGATGATTGACGCGGATAAGGGAGCAGCAACCACTGAAATCCGAAGCATATTTAAGTATCTGTCACAGGATTCTAGCTCAGGTCTGTTACCTCTCTGTAGGTGAATCTCTAGTTTTCGAGGAAGTAGTCAGCTACAGGGAATTATTGCTAAGAGCACAAAAGGCATTTCCGCAGTAATGAACAAAAAGTAAAGTTAAAGACGTCAGGAGTTTCAGCGGCAGCAAGTTTCTTAACCCTGCTTCTCTTAAGGTGTATACTGATGATTGACGCGGATAAGGGAGCAGCAACCACTGAAATCCGAAGCATATTTAAGTATCTGTCACAGGATTCTAGCTCAGGTCTGTTACCTCTCTGTAGGTGAATCTCTAGTTTTCGAGGAAGTAGTCAGCTACAGGGAATTATTGCTAAGAGCACAAAAGGCATTTCCGCAGTAATGAACAAAAAGTAAAGGTAAAGACGTCAGGAGTTTCAGTGGCAGCAAGTTTCTTAACCCTGCCTCTCTTAAGGTGTATACTGATGATTGACGCGGATAAGGGAGCAGCAACCACTGAAATCCGAAGCATATTTAAGTATCTGTCGCAGGATGAACACGCAAATCCGGAAACGGTTGCCTTTACATTAACGCTAAAACTGCCTAGTGGCTCATCTGCCTTAGTCCAGATTAGGCTCAGATTTCTTGATTCTGCTGTCATTGTCTCATCTTCTCGGCACCATGAGCACGCTCGTCAGGGCCCACTCACGGCTGACCCTCGCGCACCACTTCACAGACGCGCAAATATAGACCTTCATGTAGTCGTCATTTGTGCTTACGTTCACGGTGGCGTTTGCGACGACCTTCCGAGTACGGCGTCGGGCAACCCATCCTCTCTACCACGGTAGCTAGCGTCTAAGTGACGGCGCGCTCACGGGCCATGCTCCACGTTATGCTGGTGTCATTAAAGCTCATGGTTGCAGACGGCGTGGAATAGACACTCGCCCCACATATACTGGCGCTATTATATTAAAAAAATGGCTTATATCCTGGTCGAAGGTCAATCCGAGAGTGAAAAAATTTAGACACCCTTGCAATAGAAGTTGTGCACAAACAGTCCATGGTGGACCGCCATCCGTTGTGACTACGCCCCTCGTGCTCATTGCCACTGTTCGTACTGTCGACGAACAAGAATCTTCTTCGGCGGGTACCACGCCCTACGACGGCTCAGTAAAGCCCCTCATTCTGGATAGATGCATGTTACGCACACTCTCCACTCCCCTCACGCTCCAGGACAACACACACTGGCAAGGCGCTAAATTCTCCTGCCTCACTGACTACTATGTGCGCTACATACAGTACAACCCTGCTTATCCCGCAGGGTGGGATGCCCTGGTATAATGCTCACACATACCGGGACTGCCCACACTTCAAGCAACCCTACCATACCTTTCACAACTGCTTGCTCGACATCGCTTATATTGAGCGACATGCCAAACTCCACCACCCCAGCTTCTCCCCAAATATCATTATTCTCTAGTCAAGCCCGTCACAGATGTCCTGACGTCTCGGCACCGACTACGCGCTACATTGAATACATATATCGTTCTCGCTCTTTCTCGGCGGCGCCTCGCGGTGATTTCAGAAATTTTTCTGCCTCCTTCGAGGCTGATTGCGCGCTATGGCAGCAGCTATTTCTTTCCGAGCGAATGCCAGCACTGACAACCTCAGGAACCACCACTGTGGGATGCCCTGAAGGAAGTTGCAGACGGCAGTTACCACTGCAGGTGAGAATTCTGTTCCTGTACCTCTCTCGACTTGTGCTGGCCATCAACCAGCAAACTAAAAACGCGCAAGGCCACGTACACCAGAAAGACCAAAAAGCAAATGAAAGTGGCTGTGATTAATAATAATAATAATAATAATTGGTTTTTGGGGAAAGGAAATGGCGCAGTATCTGTCTCATATATCGTTGGACACCCGAACCGCGCCGTAAGGGAAGGGATAAAGGATAAGTGAAAGAAGAAAGGAAGAGGAGGTGCCGTAGTGGAGGGCTCCGGAATAATTTCGACCCCCTAGGGATCTTTAACGTGCACTGACGTCGCACAGCACACGGGCGCCTTAGCGTTTTTCCTCCATAAAAACGCAGCCGCCGCGGTCCGGTTCAAAGCCAGGAACTCCGGATCAGTAGTCGAGCGCCCTAACCACTGAGCCACCGCGGCGGGTGCTGTGATTAGCGACGAAGCAGAAATTGACGAGGAGGAGGCTGGAGTATGGAGTAGCACTGAACCGGAGCACGTTGTACGCGATCCGAAAATTTGGGGCCCGCAGTACTGCACCACATCAGATCCCCGACGACGCCATGTGAAGCTTTCACTCTTTATTTTGATGAAGGTACCATGCAGACACCTGTGACAGACGAACCGCTTTCCAAAGCAGAAAGGGCGAAGGAATTGGAAAGAGCTTACATGTGATGAACTCCGCGCATACTTCGGCATACTGCTTTTGATGAGCACCCATCCCAGACACCAAATGTACCCTTTTTGCAGTAGTGATAGTTTCTTCAACTGTCCTGAAATATCGAAGGTAACGTCGCACCGCCGTTTCCAAGCCATTATGAAGTGTTTGCATCGCACCGACCGCTGGCTGCACGACGTTGAGCAGCTGCTCCAGCAGGTCAACCGGTCTTTCAGCCACTTGTTCCGCAAGCTGGGCTATGTGGGCAAGGTGTCCCTGAGCCGAAGCCAAGATCCCAAGCTGTACGACAAGTACGGGGTCAGTATCCGTGTCAAGTTCGGGGACGAGGTGCCACCAGCGGAGCTGAGAACGATTCACCAGAGTGGCCCGGAGCACCACCTGGCAACCATTCTTTACTTAATGGCGTTGCAAGAGCAGGCGACCTCGCCCTTACGGGGGTGGTGGATGACATGAACCAGGTTTTGGACTTAGACAGTGAACGCAACGTGTTCGAGATGATTATGCACATGGCTGCCAAGAACTGCGCTAAGTATTTCCTGTTCCCATCCATGCTGCTGCAGGACTAGCCCTACAACGAGGATGTCACAATGATCTACCTCACGCTGCCGGCCAGCCCCATCACGGGAGACATTGAAACCTCTTTAGAGATACATAGCAGTGCATAGAGGTCCACTGCATTTGTAATTTTAATGTTTTAATCGGTGCTGTAGCGCACCGATTCGGGAAACGAATGTACCCCCGCTCCCCCAAGAATCCGGACCCTAAAATACAGAAACAGTGCCAGTCTGTGAGCACCGGCTTATTTACTGATGATGGACGCACATCAGAAGAGACGAGATGTGGAGCATCAACACGAGTCACGATGGTGCAAAGTACGTGCTGAGATCCTTCAAGATGCACGCCAAACGTACAAGTTTCTGCTTGATTGCTGGGAGTATATGAGAAAACTGACAGGTGCTGCACGAGAATCGGCAAGCTGCAAGGTGGCCAAGGCACGGGAGGAGGTCCGTGACTGGGGATATCCGAAAACGACCGTCAAGGGCCGCAATTTACTGGAAGACTTCACAGGTGCCGGGTTGCACTTACTACTACAGATCTCACCTTCATCAGGATTGAGGGAACCTCACGAGGGGCCAGATGGCGGAACAGGGGCGGCGATTACGGTAGCGACCATTACGTCATCGAAGTTGTCGTCCCACTCATCGATCCCAAGAGTATCCCCACTACCCGAAAACATCGTATTACACAGACTGGAATGAGTTTCGCCGGTGTCTCCCGGAGGAACGCATGGATATAGACGACACCGAGAAGAGGGCAGAAACCGTCGTACAGACTACTTCAGCTGCAACTAAGGAGATTGAGACGGATGACAGTATCGATCAGATGGATAGTTGACTTGCTCACCTACTTGAAGCCAAGCGGTCCATTACAGAGGGCTGGAAAACAACGTACAAACAGACGCCTCAGTAACAAGACTGCGATTCTCAACCAGCAGATCGAGGCACACTGCAAGGTGTTATGCACTCAGCAATGGCACGAAGTGTGTAGCGAGGCTGATGGGCAACTTACACAAGGGCAGAACGCGGGGTTGGCTCAGGCACTTACTCGACGAGACTAAGACAAAGAGCTATCACCACAACACTCTTGCCCGAACTCTACACAGAGACATCACGGAACTAGGAGAACGGGAATTTGGCAAGTGCTTGGACGCCAAGTATCTACCAGTGTCCCCCACAGACAGGCACCCCGAATACGCCGGAACGGACAACGATGTGCTAGACCGAGACATTGAAGTTTGGGAAGTATGAGCAACCCTGCAAGCCCTCAACTGCAAGTCGGCGGAGGGCCCCGACCGCGTAACGAACAAGGCCCTAAAGAATATTTAACGATCACGCCACCGAAGCCCTCACGCATTACTACTCTGGCAGATTTCGATGAACAGGAGGCTCGCCTGCCGCGAGGTGGCCGAGGCGCGGGTTGAGGTACTGGCCTCTATAAAATCGAAGTCGCGGCCCTCGTCAGCAGTGCACGAAAAATGGCACATACGCTATTTGCAGGAGGAATTCGAGAAGTGCCGTGTGGCCATGGAGCACGTTGCAGCGTGCTTGCTAGCCTGCTTTTCGAGGTCTTAGACACTCGGCATGAAGTGGACACACGCACAAATGCGCGAGTTTCTGCATTCTGGGAGGAGCTGGTCGTGGCACCAAAATTCAACGAACGGTCATTCACCAATTTTCTGTCAAGATGCTAGTCGCGTCGTAACCCGGTGGACTGTATGAGGCCTCAACGACAATTCCGCTGCTTCTGTGGCCCACACTGTACAGCGTATCTGATTTCCTATCCTCTTTGTTCGTCCTTCAAAGTGCCACCCTTTTTTCGAGGATTATGCTGACTGTCCGGAGGACTGTTCAAATGCCCTCAATAACAAGGGTGACTATTGCCTTGAAGCGGACCTGGTTGTGGTTAACAAGAAACATGGTGCCGCTCTCTTCACTGCCTTCTTTCGCTGGAAAGTCGAACCAGCCTTTTGGAGAGTGTTTCAAATGCTGTCATATGTCACTGACGGTAAGCAAATTTTCACCTATACCTACGCTACCTACCACCATTTCAACTTAATCCCGCATCTATGCGGATTCCATAAGACTGAAATGCTTGTCCCTAGCCGGTCCCTAGAAATTTCTGGCGTCTCTACTGCAAGCCAGCTGTTGTGTGCTGGTGGCAGCAGACGAACCAAACATGGCACTATCTACGTCGGCAGTGTCTAGGGTACCTCGCAGTTGTCAGCTCCACACGGACTTGAACTTGCGCATCGCAGTGTACTGTCCCTGTTCCCAGCCAAACGCCATCGATGCTCGACGCAGACCATTGAGACTGCCTGAGATAATCATCAAAAAGCAGGAATGTACTACACCGGACTGTATGCCAGCAATGCGTAAAAGTGAACAGAAACACCCTTTACCAAGCTCAAGCATTACAGCGTAAAGCAAGTGCCGCAGGTTGCCCCCCGTGCGAAGACTTCTTGGTGGACTGTGAACTGCAGACGTCGTATATTTGTAATGTGTAGACCTGCGTCGGTTCAGAGCACTTCAACTATAGATGCAAGGTAATAAGCAGCAATACAGAGTTCATCCTGAGGTGTCCTAGTTACATTTACAATTGGCATCGGCCAGGCACTGATCCACTAGAACGCGTCTCCTTTCTAACAACGTAACAGTTTACTTTTGATTTCATCACAAGATACCCATTTTAGTGAGTGATTAAGATGAAAAGGAAGCACGCATTTTACATCACTGTTACGTATAAATGTTCAGAAATATTTAGAGAATTTGTCACATATTCTAAAGTTCGTGGATGCTGCATCGCCACTTGCGGTCCCAGGCCTAATGAATAGCTATCCAGAGGATCAGTCGTATCTTGATCAGTTATTTGGGAAAATATGCGCTGCTTTTAGCCGAGTCCATTGACTTCATTTAAGATATTCGGCGTGTTTCGTATATTTCCACCCGCACGGTGATTAAATAACAAATAACGTTATTTTGTCGCTTCCTCTCTGGAGAGAAAGATTCCTGAAGCGGTCGAATTGATTTAAGCCAAAACTCATTGTGGTGCAACAGTTCTGCGTGCCGTTGTTTTTCGCCTACCTTCGTTTCATTGGGCGCTCGTCGTACCTGCCGGTTTTTAGCAGAAGCGCTTGGGAAAAACAATTGTGCTCTGAAGTTTTGGTGCACGTCACAAAACAGAAGGCGTTAGTAACCAGAAGTTCAGCGCTCTTATGTGACCTATTTTATGGCTACGGTGTTGCTTCGATGCGCAAAATTTCCAAATTCTTTGAGAGGCAAATGCTGAATGCTTTCACTGCCTTTCAGATTTCTGCCTACATTTCTGATTAATATGCGTCAAAATGACGGGAACTCAGACAAGTGTAGCATAGAAATCAGGCGGGCAAATCGTTGGCACGCGGAAGCTCAGCAAACAATACCTTGCAAGAAATATAGGCTCGTCATTTAGGTAGTAAATAAAAAACCCTGGGAGTTCACTTTTGTAACCGACTGTGTGCTAAGAGGTTGCTACGCACAAAAGCTGTAGCTTTTAACTGTTGGAAAGGCCAAAGCCCTCATATTTAAACCGTTGTTCAGGTTAAACCACGCACTTAATTTCAAACACCAGTGAACGGTAATTTTTTTTTACATATTAAGCACTTTTCATCAGGTAAACCGTCCAGGATAACGTATAGCACACCACATTCAGATAAACTGCATGTAGCCAAGCGATGGCAATGAAATCCAAAGAAATGAAGAACAAAGCGAAGAAACAATGCATCCTCGAGTCTGTGGAGAGTAAAGACCAGCAATCAGTTTCTGCGCTTGCACGGTAATTTGCATACCCGAAGACGTAAGATCAAAAAAGCCCAAGTAGCAGGTGCAATCTTATTAAATTCTACTAACACAAAAATACAAGCTCCAGCATGGCGACCTGTGCGCGTCCTATGACGCGCCCCACCTGGTAGTTTTTCTTTAAGTATGCGTATGTGTGTGTGCGGGTGGGGGGTAGCCGTTAAGGTCCAGCATGATAGGTATGTTTTCTTTGGAGTCAAGCTTGATAGGTATCTTTCCTTAGGAGTCGATGCGGGAACTCAGTATCTGGTGGAAGTGATGCGACGCAACTCCATGTGCAGGTACAGCCCACGTTCCT